>ML792097.1:523408-535798 GCA_009831015.1 Picea engelmannii | reverse complement strand
CTGAAGTATCCATGTGATTGGGTCCTTGCCATCAAACTTCCTCATATCAATCTTAGGAACGTGGTTGGTATTCAAACCAAAGTTGGAGTTTCTCCATTCTTGATTCACCTTCCTTGTGTCCTCATCATGAATTTCATGGGATGTATTTTCACTTTTGGGTGTCTTCTTTGTTACAAAATTTCTCAATATTTCCATGATCTCGCCTTTAAAGCCATCCATCTTAGTATCCAACTTAGCTTCCATTGAATCTATCAACTTAGCTTCCATTGAATCCATCTTCTTTTGTAGTTCATTTATGTCCCTACGCATTTCTTCACCTTCATCAAGATTCCAATTAGGATTTTCTGGAGGCTTATTTGGTGTAGAAGGTCCCTTTTTTGGTGGCATGTTGGCCAAATATCACTTTTGAGTCTTGATTTTGAGGTGGTTCTGCTAGAAAATATTTATTCTATTCTATCTCCCAACTTTCGACCCTTCTGGGTATGAAACTTTATTTTAGGTAGTTCTCTAATATTTCTTCTCTGCAATGCCACAGGTCTGATCAAAATTGGATGTGCTAAGTGGAATTTACAGTAACTTCCTCACAACTTGCCGATTTTTGGCCTTTCCAGGAGATCTCACTTGTATAGAATGCCCCGCACAAAATAATTCATATAAAATTCTGAAACTCGTACCCAAAATACTACAGACTGTCCACGATCTAATGCAACTAGTCCCACTCAATTTAAATACTCTAGCAAGAAGTTATGATTGTTTTACCTGGAACACCTTCTTGAGACTAGTCAATAGGACTAGTCAGATACCCTATCTTACACAAGGTGTATCTACAATTTTAAGATGACCCGGAAGATGAACTTTTTACCACGGATACCTTACTAATTTTTGTAAATGGCCTTTGGATTTCAGGGTCTGAAACGTTACATAAAAAAATTTATAGCAAAAATTCCGCAATGACTCATTTCAGGATGATTCCAGAACCCTATCTTGTACAGGCTGTATCTTCGAAAGTATAAGGCCTTAGGAGCTTAATTTTGAACCCAACGTACCTAGATCTGTCTAAGAAATATCTTCCAAGCAGTTCCTTTTGAAACATTGTAGAAAAAAAGTTATAGCGAAAATTCCACGGTGTCTTAGATGTAGCAGCGAAACCCCAAGACCTTGAGCTCTGATACCATATGTTAAGAACCAAACTTCAATATAGTATAGAAGAACCTCAGGAAAAGTACTCAACGCCTTGAAAAAGAGATAATTTCAGATAATAAGCCTCTTCGAGGGGGAAACCTCCTTTTACCCCACTTAAATGTTCAAGTACAAGATGATTCAAAATGAAATTGTCTCCTTGGTATATATAGGAGACTAGGAGGTATAATTACAACTAATGGCCTAAATCCAACATAAATAAAATAACATTACTAATATAATATGCCCCAATTAAGGGGTAATGAGCCAATATTAGGGCTTAACAGAACCAAGAGTGGTTCGCTGGCCTGAAATAAATGACTCGTAGGTTGGTAGGTAGAGGGTTCCTCATTGGTAATGAGGGATGGGGGTGAACCGCCCATCCGTAGAGTCCTCAGACCTGACAACCGTGAGGAGGATTGTGCCACATGGAACCTCGCAAGAGAGAAAAAGGCACGGGGGCAGACGCGAGGGGAGATCGCAAGAGAATATCGAAAGAACTCTGGAAAAATTACAAAGTGAGTGATAGCAGAGGAGAAGGAGAGTAACCTTCATTCTCGATTGCTGAAGAACAGAGACAAAGAGTCTCAAGCATCGTGGTCTCATCTCGGGGGTGGCTAGTGGTAAATCCATTCAGAATCATTGAGCCTATGGTTGGGTGGAAACGAGCACCCCTCTCAGCAGTTGCATCAAACTTGGTGTTTTTTTGATAAGTGTTATACCTTATATCTTGAATTTGAATATTTTGACATGTATGCTCATGGTTTGTGAAATTATGCATGTTTTCAGTATAAGATTGTTTGTATGGTGTTTTTGATCAGCAACTGGTGGTTTTCTGCTTGTATTGGAATGACCATATGCGGTTACGTATATATATATGTTGAATGAATAAGTCTTCTTTCGGGAGATTTGTCCCTTCATTGTCTTACATGATGCCTTGGATAGATTTCCCCACAGGGACACCCCTTTTTAAAAAGTTTACCAAGGACCGGAAGGAGGATTTAATGGTGTAGTTTTAAAACCCTGCGCAGGAGAGGATGGTATTCTTATACTTCGCTATTTTGGAGTTTCGGCTCCTAGAAGACTCAGATGTGAGACTTCGTTATTTCGGAGTTTCGGCACCCGGGGTATCTAGGTGCGAGTCCTCTCGTACTCACGAGTCCTGAAACCCCGACCCATGAAATCCTGAAATGATAGCTCATGGATGAATTAGGACCCTTTGGTGGTTCGATACCCAAGATACCCTTCCTCTTGCTAAATGCATGAATGCGATCCTTTCGAAGTATCTAAGGTCTGTTACGACCATTAAATTTGATGAAGGAACGCAGACGTTAATGCCTCGACCCCTTTATCACCTTCGCAAGTAACGAAGAAATCGGGAATGTCAATATCAAGACCGATAGGAGTATATGGACCGTCTAGTTGTAGAGTACACGTGGCGGCCAGTAAGCGTTTCATCATTTTGGCACCCGGGAGACTAGAGGGTAAGAACCCTTGTCCTCACGACTCGCAAAATCCCGACATACGAAACCCTGAAATGACCGGGCGTGGACAAGTTAAGAGGATTCGGTATTTCAGCACCCGGGATACCTAGAGGCAAGTCCCTTGTACACGCCAGTCCCAAAATCTCGATGGGTGAAGTCCTGAAAGGACAATACACGGATAGGTTACGAGACTTCGGCATTTCAGAAATTGGAATACTCAAGGGCATATTACCTTGTACTCGCAAGTCCCGAAATCCCGACTTGTGAAGTCCCGATATGGCATAGTGTGACTTGGATCTATGACTTGGTGTTTCAGTACTCGAGACCCCCAAAGGACAGCTTTGTTCTGGGTATCTACTAGATACAAAACCCCGAAATGAGCTTAGTAAAGAATACAAGTTTCGAAGTTTCGGCTCTCGGGAAACGTAAGTGCGAGACATCCTGTCTGCGCATATCCCAAAATCCCGATATGTGAAACCCCGAAATAATAATAGCATGGATGAGATAGGGTGTTTCAGTGTTTCGGTACTCAAGATACCTAAAGGCAAGTCCCTGGTACACGCCAGTCACGAAATCTCGATGGAGGAAACCCCGAAACAGTGAAGCATGTTTAGAGTTGGTGTTTTTGGAGTTTTCACTCCTGGGAAACCCAGGTGCGAGACCTCCTGTCGTCGCATATCCCGAAAATCCAGTATGTGAATTCCCGAAGGGTAGAGTACCAGGACTTGTTCCGGGTTACTGTTAATCTTGGCAAGTGGCTAGACTCGTTTCGGGTTTCGACCCATTGAAAGGTAAGAGAACAGGGGGGTTACATGCATGGCGATTTCCTGAATCGTGAAAGTCGATGAGCACCCCTCCGATAAGTCCTGTGGCCATAGTCGCCGATCATATGAGTGCAGATAAGGGATGGCAGGGTCTGTATCAGGCCCCATAGGGATTCGGGGAACTATGTTCCTCGGAGAAAAGAAGAAAAAGGCCAAAAATTTTCAAATTTCGTAGTGGGTATGTCACATCAAGCCACCAAAAAGTGGTCAAAGTTCCATCCACATCATTAAGGGTGAGTTCTATGTCATCTCCTCAAAGTGAAAGTCACTTAAGTGACCTCCACATCATCCAAGTGTGCTCCAAATAATGTCACGACTATCATAAAGTGCCCCAAGTGAGGACAACCCCCTTTAGTCAGCAAAAATATTTTAAAAGGGTGCCAAAGGAGGGGGATGTTCTAGCATTTTACACAGGGAAAGTGTAAATGGCATCTACATGGATGTAAATAGCTTGTCCATGTCTCAGAGAGTGTGACCCATGCCTCGAGAAGCATGATATCCTTCGAAATCTATGAGACTACCTCGAGAAATGTGAAATTAGATGATCATGTGAAAAATCATCTCCAAGGGCCCATTTCTAAAGTTTGGTACATACATAAGAAAGAAAGGATCCATGTGGGGAAAAATAGGTGTGTTAAACCATGGGTGTGACAACCCTTACAAAGGGAAATCACCTTTTACATAGCAAAATAATAAATGAATAGTTAGGGCCCCATAAGTCATGTATCCTTGTAGATCCACCTCAAAATGTCCACATACCTACCCTAGACATAAATGTATGACTTGGAGGGAGTTACCACCTCCAAGGGATAGTCGGTCGGAGCAATAAAACCAAGCACCCTGAGAATGGGGACTAAAAGGACATGTCATGACCATCCACCTAAGGGTATTTGGGAAACCACTAACCAACACTTGTACATAAAATCATCCCAGCATGGCCACATACAAAGAAATCATCGCAATTTGGGTTCTTCGGAGTGGTCACATCTCATGAAAAATGTAGGGTACACTACATAGAATTTGAGGTGTGACACCCCCCATTGATTTTGAAATGTACATGCGAATGAAAATTTGATGAAGTTTAAATTGGATTAGTCAAAGTATGCAAGTTACTTGTATGTGTGCTTACACTTTAAAGCATGACTTTGCCATATGATCAAACCATCACCTTTCAAACTTGAGTAATGAAATGATTCTTAAAGCGTGAATCAAAATTGCACATGACATGAATTATGATTTGATGGGTAATTATTATGATCTGTCAATTTAATCCTATTAGTAAAACTCAAAGCCGCATAGATATAAAGTGTTTCAATTTGAACATTCATGGGAATAAGTTTGCTATAAATCATGCAATCCTCATCTCCCAAATTCAAACCTACATTAGGAGTTTGCATTCAAGACCGAAAAATACCTCTTAATTACTATAGCATGCAACTCAAATCAAGATCAATATTCTTAAAACCTTGCAAACTTGTCTAATTCAAATGATTTAAGGGAAAGGTGTCATTTTTAGTCAATTTAACTTTCAAACTTAACCATGTATGTTGTTTTTGGCTTTTCTAGAATTTTGTAGGAACTTTTGTATGGACTTCAAGGGACGCGGGAAAAGGAAAAGTGGTCCTCAAGAAAGATCGATTGCAATTCAACCACGAGATTAGGTGATTTAAATACTAGAATAACCTAAGGAAATAGTACCAATAAATGAGAAAGATGTTGAAGCTGAAGGGAAGAGAGTATAGTTTAAAGCATAATAGATTGTTGAAGGAGAAAAAGAATCAGTAGAAAATTGTAAAACCAACTAAAATGAACAAAGTTCATTTATTGTATAAAAATCCAACATAAGAAGGAGAATAAACAAAAATTCATAAAGGACATGTATATAAAATAGTGAATAAGATATGAATGAATGATATGATTACAATGATCTATGTGTCAGTATATATACACATTGATGGGTCATGAGGTTGATAGGACATGTCCATTCATTAGGTCCTGTGTCACTTCATTAATCATACATTGTCTTCCCCTTTAGAAATGATTTGTCCTCAAAGCATATTTATGGAAAGACTTATCTCTTTTTTGGGGGGTTGTATTGTGGTCTCATGGCTCTTTGTTTTTAGCATTGTACTGGTTGAAATACAAGATGATGTGATCTTTAAAGAACCAAGGAGAATTTTCAAACTATAAAACGGTTTGATCACCCTAATTCAATCCTTTGTGGAGCATTTCACTTACTGAATTTCCAAGATTAATTTTTATTATGAGACTCAATTGTACTAGCATCGAAATTCTTTGGAATATAGGTCAAATGTTTTTGTTCATAGTGACGTTGATACACTGATTGGTTAAGGTATCAACTCTTGTGATTAGGATGTCGATAACGCATCCTTGTAACATGAAATTTACTAACCATATTTATAGCTCTTTCTTATTTCACTTTCGGAAGTAAGTCTTCTTTGGACACTTGTGTTCCTTTGTTGATCCTTAAAAGTTTACTGGTAGAGATACTTAGAATTTCTATTGTTCGTGTGACTTCTAAAAATATCCTTACTTCAACTAGATTTGCATATTTTCTCAGTTGTGATGTTGATTGGATAAGTATTGGTTCCTTTCTCCATGACTTTGATTTTTATGATTGAAGACTTTTCTAATTCCATAGATTTAGATATTGTTTCTTTATTAATTAATGATTATTTCCTAGTAAATTGTTCTAACATGTTTTATAGTGACTTCTCATCATTATTTAGCTTCTTAATTTGTGTGAGTAAGCTTTGATTATGAAAATTTAATCGTAAAATCTCTCCATTAGTCTATGACTCGTTGACTTTATTTTTAAGGTCTTGATTATTTTGTGTCTCATCTTTTAACATTTTGATTTGTTCAAGCAACCTCTAATTAAGGTTCCTTAAGTGGGGAATTTTCTTCATCCTTTTCTGATAATTTCTTCTCAAGATATTGATTCTTTTATTCCAACTTTTGAACACTCTGCTTCATATCCTTTTACATTTTTATTTGTGCAAGTTGTTGTGATATTTTAGGCAACAATTTTTTTCATCTTTCTCTAGTAATTTATAGTCAAATTTCTTCTTGGAATACTAATTTTCCTATTGTAGTTTTCGATTGAATTGATTCTTAGCTTTTAATTTCTTGATCTGTGTCATTAACTCCTTATTATGATTTTTCAGGAAAGAATCATTTTCCTCGGCTAAACCCTTAAAGATTTTCTCCTTGTGATTCTCTCAATTCATAATTTTTTATCGTTCTCTAGTAATAATACTCGAGTTCACATTCTCAATTTATAATTTTTTGTTGTTCTCTTAGTAATACTTGATTTTGCATTGTAAGTAGTCCATGATTACTCTATATATAAACCTTTTTAATGAATATTTTTATATAAAATGGATGTAAGAATTATAAAGGACCCACTTTTTTAATGACATTATGGATATCAATATGCCGTTAAAGTGCAAAAAGAATTGAACCTAGTGCAGAGGGAATTTTACAACATAGAATAATATTTGCAAACCATGGGGTTGGACATAGAAGAGGTCAGGAAATATCTCCAAGCATGGGTGCCAACAAGTTGACCTACATTTTGGAAAAGTAAAATATTGGTAGGTTGCACTAGATGAAATTCCACCTGAAGTTCCTACTATTCTTGCATAAGCTCTACAAGAAATGGAGTTTAACCTCAACTAGTGGAAGCAAAAATCTCATGGAGCTCTTCAAGGGATTACTTGTGAAGTCAAGTTCTCTACTAAGATATGGAAATGCATAGAGAAAACAATAAAGAACTGTCACTTCCCTTATTTTGGAACGAGGAATGCATTTTTGCAAAAACACGAGTGTCCAAAGATTTGGAAAGTTATATTGTCTCAAACAAGAAAATTATAAGAGCTCTTCCTAATATTAATGAATCAATGATCTAGAGATTTAATGAAGCTTCTACCATGCACATAAAATTAAATAAGATAATATTGCATAAAATGGAGAAATGTGAGAAAAGGATAAGCCAAAGGATAATATTGTATGAAGCCTCCCTTCAATAACATATCTTTTCCCATGGGAAACAATTAGCTTGCCTTTTGATTCATGGGTGGCCTTTGTGAGAAAATGTAGAAGGAAAAGAGATAAATCTCTATCAAGTCAAATAGGAGGTCATCTTATAGAAGAGAGTTTGAATAGGGAAAAAGGGAAGGCTAACAACCAAGTGGAAGGTCAAGATAGTCAAATGGAGTCAAATCCTCTTAGAGGAAAAGAATATGAAGCGATAGAGATAACCAATAAGAAAGCAAGAGAAACAAATAGTCATCTAGGTGTCTCAAGCTCATAAGTTCATGCATCCCCCACCCCCCCTTCATACTTTTCTATAAGTTTGTGGCCCACACCCGCTCGACCCCCCCCNCCCACTCGCCAATTTCTATTTTTTTATAAATCAAAAGAATTTGAATTGTAAATGGGCCTTTTGCTTGTGCATCTTTGTAGACTTTTCAATGAAATGTTAATGAATGAGAAGTCACTGCTAACTAAGCTATTTGGAGACAAATTTAAGTTCTAAAATGTGTCTCTTGTGAAACTTTTTCTACTAATTTATTGAATTTTGAATGTTATAAGCATTTTTTTTTACAGTGGAGAAACTTGTTTATTTAGTTTCCCTCAAAAATTGTTTGTCTATAATCTTAAGCATAATACACTAGTCAAATGATCATTATCATACTTTTATGTAATGCAATTAGTTATTTAAATAACTTTTTACTAAAAAAATTAAAATAGTAATATATTTGGTATTATGTTTATCTTATCATTTTTATTAGTTAACCTAGATATCATTTTACACTTTTTCATATTAGTTTAATTGCATCTCATTTATTCCATTTAAAAATTGGTATATAAGCGACACTTTTTAACAAAGTTAAAGTGTGGAATATAGAATATCATATATAGGTTTAAATATTATGTCACAAAGATACTATTAAAAAAAAGAGTTAAAGTGTGGAATATGCATAATATCATGATATAGGTCTAAATATTACGTCACAAAGATACTATTAAAAAAGAATACGTAAATAGTATTGAAAATTTAGATATGGGTGTTATATACATTTAATAGCATATTCCTAATTTAAAGAAGTGAAGCATTATTCATTAAAAAGGATAACATGAACTATAAATTAAGACTATCTTAAGAATAATATGATTCGGATTTCCAATTCGAGATACGTGATCTTCGAATATCTCTCCATGTGCATCTATGTGGGGGGTTTCTTGTATACGATTCTCTTTCAGTAAAAGGGGTAAGAAATACGCGGAAATAATGTTTTATGACCTTTTTACGCTCCATGGATCACAACCTTTCAAAAAAGGGTAAAAGGAATTAGTTACGTGTTAGTTACAATCAGCTATGTACCTTGTTATACTTTTTAAATAAGAAATTGAAATACTTTTTTAATAAGAAATTAGTGGCAACTTGGTAATTCAATTAATATATAATATTAATATTTTTAACCCCCTCAACCTCATATTTAATGTCATTTATTTAATTTTTAATTTGTGTTCTCGTTTAGTTTTTTAGTTAAGAATTTTATTGAAAATGGTTTGAGGAGTGGGGAAAATGTTTAGGGGTTATTTTTAATTTTTTTTTATAAAAGATGATTTATTTAATCTAAAAGTATTTTATATTAAAATTTATTAATTGTTTTTAGAAATTATAAAAAAAAATTATAAATTTGGATATGTTTATAAAAATATTGTCAAATATTTTATAATTAATATTTTAAGAAATTTTAAAATTCACCAAGGTTTCTACACTTTAACATAAGTATGCATTTTTTTATTTTCTCTGTTGAGGAGAAGGACGATCAAGAAGAAATGTCCCAGACAAATTAAAAAGTGTTGAAATGGCACATATGAGAGTGCTACGAGAAGGGAAAAGGGAGAAAATATGTTAAACAAAACCAACAATACTACAAAGGCAAGGATAATAGACATGAGAAGATAAAATTGCAAAATTACTTGAAATTAATAACATGTCGCATGAAAAACAACATATATTGCAAATAAGACCCAACTCACACAAGTTGAGATGTGAAAGAAGAAGACATTAACAACCCAAGGAGTCATGGGAGAGTTGTGTTGAGTATGTGGAAAAGGGGAAGTATAAACTGAGGAACAATTGCTCTTAAACTGTGCAATGTACTAACAAATCAAGGAGAGATCCAATTTGCATATCAAACACTAGGGATCAACATTTCAAGAGGATCTAGTGAGTTACAATGAGTTTGGTTGATCTAGGTGGATATCGATGGCCGCACACCTTTTCCAGCTGGCTCAAAACAACTTTCTAGCAATTTTGGTAATTTACTATTTTTAGCAGTTTTTCGGGTCTTGAACTTCCGTAAACATTTTGAGGCCCTAAACGACGTTTTTTTGGGTATGTAGTGATCAAAAAATTTCATCATGAAATTTTTGTCAATAGTTGTAGTCCTCGGATAGATCTTTCCAACGGGCTATTGTACGCCTAAAACGAACATCGTATGCAAAAGTTACGACCCCGGGAAGTTGATGTACTGACTTACCTAAACGGGGCCCACATGACTTTTGGTGCTTCATCTCCTAGGGTTAGGTTTTTGGATGTCTAGGGTTTTTTACATTCTTGTTTATTGTAAAAAGGCCTTCAGAGCCTCATGGTAATCATCTTCTTGGGAATGAGCGCATCCGTCACATCTCTTCTCTGAGATAAGTCGCCACCATTCCAACAAGCTTGTTTTCTGCTGCATTTTACAGTTTCAACTTATTTCCTTATTGAATAGAAAACAAGTTTTACTGTATCTATGTTATTTTGTATTAAGCATCTGTTAATAATCTGTAGTCATTTCGTTCTGCTCATAAAATCTGGATCATTGGTTGAGAAAATCACGTAGGAAAAACACATATTATTGAGAGTAGAGTCAACAGGCAGCAAGCCCTTAATGTGGAGTGAAGGGGACAGAATCCAGTTGAGTATAACAAGTCCAAAATTTGGTCTTTCCATTGCACCACTAGTTATAGTTAGTGTATTACTTTGTTTTAATTTCTTGGGAAATGAAGCACAAAATGCAAACTTTGTTGTCTTATATATGCATTCAATCTTGTGGATAGTTGAATAAAATATATTGATTTATTTATCATTAAACAAAGGTCATGTTCTAGCATGATTATTTGACAATATATGAAGCATCAAATTTCTTAATCTATTGGATACAACTTTTGTATGCTAACAGAGTTTCCTCTCTTTTCCTTTCTCTTTTCTTTTATTTTCTATTTACCCAATTGATTTGACACTAATTAAGGCTCTAGTAGAGACAAATACCTTACTTCCTTTGATTTGGTCAAAGTGATTGTGTTTCTTTCTCAAAGCAAATTGTCCAATTTATGCCACCTCTTCACACCCCGAGGCACTTTCAATAGTGATAATTTGTGGAGGGAGTGGCTCATTTGATATGACTGAATTCATATCCACATTGCATCCCTTGGAGGCAGGGGTATGGATCTTTGTTAGTGCTCCAGGATTCGGTCATTCTCCATCCTTTCCACTTTGGTTACTCTGTCATTACCCTAGTTTGGAAATCGACCCCAATTTTCGAATTGGGCTTTCCTTCACCTTTTCTTTCTTTAAATTTTGTATTCTTCCATTTGGGTTCAATTTTATTTCATCTCCCCAATTTGTTAAGAAATATCGACAATCATATTAGGGAATTCTTCCACCAACTTTAATATGGAGGGATCTCGATTGTGAGATCAACCATGATTTCCAAATCGGGCCCTCTACTTATCCCCTTGAATTTTGTAATTTATTCCTTTCGTTTGATATTTTTCTTTGTTAGCTTTAATTAAATGTATATTCCTCCCTTTCAAACTTTTCTTTCTCATTTCAAAAGTTGGCCAATTCATAACATTTATGGGTCTCTCTTTCTTAATTCACCCTGATCTCCAAATCAGGATTCCCTTGCACTTAGATACTTTCACCTTTCCCCAATTTGGAAATCAACCAGGATTTCCAGATCATACCCTATCATCACTATTCATATTGTACAAACCAAACAAACTTTCAAATTTCTTCAACTTGTTTCTCTTCATTATCCTCTTTCGAACCTTGTTTGATATTCCTTGGAAAATCACTTCTCCAAATTGAGCCCTCAAGTCACTAAAGTGTTATAAATTCATCATAATTCAATGATCAGTCCTGATGTCTAAATTGGGCCTTCCCCTTTACACTTGTAACATCACGAGGTCTCAATTTCTCAATCATATCCCTTTCCCACAAGCTCTTTGTTTGCACATGTGGAACCAACTTATGTACTTTTCATATGCGTGAAACCATTTTCTCATGTGTAAATATACCTCTATACTTTTCGCACATGAGAACCCTTTTTAAGTTTGATTATGATTGGGTCTTTCCCTCACAAATATTAGTGATATGGGGTACCGATTTTGAAATTGATACTGACTTCTCAATCCAACGCTCACCAAGAAAATTTGTGTCCCAATTTCTTGATCAGGGATAATTTCAAAATTGGGCCTATCCTCACCTATGATAGTGAAGAGGGGTCTTGATTTTCTCCATTGACACCAATTCAAAGACTATACCACCCATCGATTTCGAACTGTTCACAAGAGAAAAAAAAATAATGAAGTTTGAATTGGCTTATTCAAACTATACAGGTTACTTGTACTTGATTGTATTCTTTAAAGAGTGACTTTTTGACACCACATGTTCAAACCATCACCTTATGAACTTGAGTAATACAATGATTCTTGAAGCATGAATCAAAATCGCACATGTCATGAATTATGGTTCGATGGGTAATTATTATGATCTAACAATTTACTCCTCTTAGTAATGTTCAAAGCCATAGAAATCC
>ML792097.1:463914-511498 GCA_009831015.1 Picea engelmannii | reverse complement strand
CCTTCATATGGGGGTCCTCCAACTTCATAAGACCATAAATCTCAAACCGTGAGGAGTTATGTGACATTCCACATACCACCGAAAATGGCATGTCAAGCACTATCCATCTAGGATAGTTTCACCAACAACTTCATTGATCTCCATCCCATTATTCCACATGCCAGCATGGGTCCTCCAACCGTTCTTCTAGGATAACTCAATCTGTAAAGTGTATTCCCATGAGGGCTTTCACCATAAGGGGACCACTTTGGAGTTCATCCATCTGTGCACCTTATCAACCATGATAAGACAATAATGATTCATCTTTTCATCAATTCACCACTGCATCATGTATCAATGAAAACTCATTGATCCATATTCATCAATGCATCATAGCAATGATCCATATTTATCAATTGGTTTCCACTTGTACATATATCATTCTCATCAAGGGAATCATATCAATGATCCATATTTATCAATATATCATTCTCATCAAGGGAATTATATCAATCAATTACTTGACATCAATCAATGACATCAATCAAACCAAACCATTTACATCAATGACATATGATCCAACAATATCCCAAATAATCAAACCATTGGCATCAATGACAACATGATCCAACAAGTTAAGCATCACAAGCATGTCATTCCAAATTTGTCATTGAATTGAAACAAAAAATATCGATCCACAGCAGATCAAGCCCCAAATTACTCACACCATACAACCAGCTAGATAAACAATTACACACATCTTGATATTGACTTGATCAATTGACTGAAGGCTAACAAAACCACTAATTAAATAATATAGCATTGCAACAATAGAAACCAGAACTTGGTTGAAATAATCTTCCACAAAACGCAAGTTATCTCTCTTATTTTCTTGGGCTCTCCCATGAGGGAGTCAAGCCTCGTCGTGCTCTGATACCATGTTGAATTTCTATATGAGATGATATATGATAGATATTTTATTACAATGATGAGTTTTTCACATATAGAGAACATATGGTGACTATCCATGAAAGGACGTGTCCCTTGGATAATAAGTAACTATTTACTATTATTATTACTTATTATATTATTATTTAATAATCAATAATTATATTATTAATTATTAATCTAGGAGAATGTCTTCTCGATGTTGTCCAAACATCAACAATGAATATGTCTATGAGAGTTACCATGTGAATATAATGTGGATGACTATAACTTCTCTTTAAATAAGACTGATATTAATACCAAATAAACGTGAAAGAACAATATAAGACAGTGCAAGCAATGAACATGCATAATGCATACATAGATATACTTGTATGCTTGAAAGCATGACACCACTGCCTAAGTAAGAGAGCAGTAAGGTAAGGAGTATGTTTTCCTGGACTGAACAATGCCATGGCTATATGGTCGACCCTATGATGAAGGGTCTGAGTATTTTGTTAAAATGATAACTTGGGGAAGTAGGAAATTCCTCAGAAAGAGCTAACATGAAATGCTAAGAGAGCAAAGAGAAAAAGTGACCCTTTTTCTAGCTATTATCTTGTAAAGAGGACAGTATAATTATAATTTCACTGATGAGATTGGTTGTGTAAGCGCATGTCTCATCAAAACTGGATAATGTTAAATCAATATGAATGAATGAGGTAAAAAGGTGTGCGTGATTCACCTGCATATGTGTAAATATGCATATAGATGCTTAAAAGTATGATATGAGTGTCTGAATAAGTGAAACACGAGGCAAGATTTGAACTTGTCAGATATAAATAATGCCATGGATGCATGACTAACCCTACGTTGGAAGGGTCTGATTTGTCTTGATGAAATAATATCTTAAGGGGGATGTGTTCCCTTTTTCCTCGGAAAAATATAGTATACATTGATGAAAAGGTAAATGAACAGGGATGTTATGTTGCCATTATAAAAGGAAACATGATTATGATTTTAAATATTGTATAGGAATGGTCATGAACAATCATGAATCAATTAATTTCCAATAGATAAGGAAATGAAATAGTAAATTGTTCCTATGGTGGAAACCCACATCGCATGTTAAGGCATGTGATTAAAGTACAGTGAATGCAAAGTGATGTAATAAACGTGCATGTGTGAGTGCACAATCTAAATGCATACAAAGATGCATGCTAAGAAATTTCTCATGGAATATTAGGTAGGAATTTGAGATGACAAAGTTGAGGCTAACTCAATAATTGAGGTCATGAAAGACCGTTTGGATATGCAACAAGAGAGTTGCATGTTGAAGAGGTTCCTATGGGGGGGAATGTGTAAAGAATTCTGCCTGGAGAACAGAGATATAACCTTAATTACTGTTGAGAATTGAACAATGGGATGCAAAACCTATTTATATAAGAATCTTGGATTACATTATAAAATATCATGCACGAGTACCAAGACATACAGACGAATGAGGACCAATCTGATCTCTGGTTGGGAAAGGTGCGGAGTGCACAAGTTCATGATTCATTGTGAACAAGATATTTGTTGATGTAGAATGTTGAATTATCCAATAAGGTCAAGGTGAACATGACTAATACTACTCAAGAGATAGAAGAAGCAAATCCCAGGAGGGATAAATTTTAAAAGAAAAGAAGGAGAAAGTGATTAATACTTCTCCCGCTATGAAACTATGAACAATAAGACAGAGTTGTATGCTTAAAAAGAACAACTGTGAAAATAAGTACAGCTAGTAATTGAAAGATACAATACTGAATGTGTTTAAATGAATGAGCTTGGTTAATATATAGTGTGTGAAGGAAATGAGGCCTTGAAATTAATTCATCTAGGCTGAAAATTCCCTGATGGGAGAATCCCTTAATTCCTTTCTTGTTGTCTATTATGTTTCTCTGGGATGAGAAACTTATATGATGATAAGTATAGATATTTTGGCATGATAATTTTGAGAGCTGCAGCTGAAACTTGATTATGGTTGCACTCATGAAAAAATTGAGGACAATGTGATGGAGTGCATATAGATATGCTAAGGCATATAGATATGCTAAGGCATATATGAAAATGTTTTATTGAAATGAATGTTATGGTACACACATTTGATTTTACCTTAACGCTAATGTGAAATGTGAATATGGTGTTGTCTGTCACATGTGGAAAAGATTGGAACTATTAGGGAAGGACAACTACCAATAGTAAACAACCTCAAACAAAGGTGAATGCAAGAAGTTTGTTGATAAAAGAAAACTATGAAGGGATTTTAGAAGTCCCCATAGAGCACCACTAAAGAGGTGATATCAGAGAAGGTGTTGGAAACCATAACATGTATAAATATTTTGTGCCCCTGTGGCATGAGAGGTAAAAAGGGATTTGAGTAATAACCCCTTCTAAAATAGTCTATTTGTTTATTGAATGCATGTGATCTGAGTGGTTGTTGTATGGCATTGATACCCAAGTAGGGTATGATTCAGGAAGAAGAACCTGCATGATGGAGGTGTGAACCTCTGACAACTGAGGATGATTGAAATCCTTAGAAAAATGCATGAACAAATATATGTCATGAATACATTTCCCAATTAAGGAGTGATTGGGAATAAAAGTGCTCAAAGGTAGCACGATGATGTAACACAGTAAGGAGATGCATGTGATAAGAGAGTGGATATATATAGGAATGCCCATTATGGAAGTAGTATCTTCCATTTCTCTACCGAATTGCATAATGGTAAAGAGAGAAATTAGGTGGCCACAAACGTCGACACCCAAGTTACCAATGAAGAAAGAATGCTTGAATGCATTCATGTGAAACTTTTAGTTTCATGTATATTGATTTGCGGTCTTGGTTGGTTGAAGCAGGAAAACATAGTCCCGCTATAAAAATAAATGTGTATAAAGAAAACATGTGGTAAAAGGTTTGTTGACTTCCAACCCACCAAGGAAAAGTGCCTGATATGAAAACTAATAATCTAAAAATCAATATAAGGGTGCATTGTGTGTAAATATGACCATGGATATTGGCACATTTATTAGATTCATTTTGATGTTTGATTGCATTTTGAAAGAAATGGTATTTTCTTTTTGAATAAATGAACTTGATTATTAGTATGCACAACTCTGAAATTGTTTGTGAACCATTACAAGTCTGCAATGAAAATATAATGTGCATTAGAACTAACAATTTGTTGGTTGTTTGAAGAGGAAATTGTAGGAAAAAAGGTATGGGATGTGGCAGTGTTGTAAGTCCATGAAGAAGACAAATGCATGTTTATTATAAAAGAGCCAAAATTATATGAGAAAGGGATCTCATACTTGTGAATCTAGTTTTGTGTCGAACAGATTTGAAAATGAAAATGTGAAATTTGAAATCTGTGGATAATTGATTTGAATTTTTTTGATAAATTGATTATAGTATATCTTGGATCACTGTATACATATGATGCGGGTGAAATAAAATATATATCCAAAGGGACATAGGATGATTATCAAGCTAGAAATCATGGTAACAGGCTACGGTTGTGACATGAGAACCTTGTGATAAGACATGATCCCCATAGAATGATGTATTGTGGTTACACATGTCGAAGGGACGCTTTCGGCAGAGAAAGCGTGAGGGACGGCTCAGCTGTAAGACTCAGGAAGGTTTCATAAATTATTCCTATCTGATAAATCCCTAGCAAGGCAAGATGGATCACTCGATGGACTATATAGCAGAGAAGGGGATGTCTGAGCCTAGGCCTGGAGGGTGAGTGACCACAAGGAAGAGGAGACTCCAATAGTTTTTGTAATATGTTTATTTTGATCATGCACACAATGGGTATGTCAAGTAAAACAACGATCCAAGTAATGAGACAACCATATGGATGCAAATTCATGAATTGCACAGATAAGAATTGTGCTAACATGCAAATAATTCCACTTGAATTTAAACAACAATAAAATGTTTTGCATGAAATGATAACTAATATGCTTGTTGTTGAAAATTTTTGTAGGCATGTTCTAAATGCCGAAAATCTGGAAAAGCACCAGACCAAGAAAAGGAAAATGATGTTGAAGTAGCTGAAAGATGAAATCGTGGAAGGTGTTGCTGAGAAGAAAACCGAGGACAATGTTCCTTTAAGGGGGAGGGGATTGTAACACCCATGTTTCTCCCAACTTGTAATTAATTGTAATTTACGATTGTCATGAAATGGCTTGAAAATATTTTAAATGTATTATTGTTTAATTGTAAACGTCGATAGTGGATTGATGGGTGAAGCCTTAAAGTACTAGCCATGATACCACTAGAGGAATCAGGGGAATTTCTATTAATTTAAAGGACCCTAGGCCACCTTGCGGAAATATTAATTGGAAACATTCAGATTATTTTCCCTTGGCCCTGATAACAAGACAAGTCAGTTAATGAGGAGGGGTTGGTAGTTGAACAACCAACCACCCCAATGAATGGAAGTATGAAGGGATGATAGAAGGGACAGGAAGTGGTCAGCTAGGGGACAGTAGGAAATATCACCATGGGTCCTCGGGATTGACCCACGAGTTACCTTCTGACAAAAGAAATAGAAATAAGGGTCGATAACCTCCCTAAGTCATGCGTGCAAGAAAATGGCATGGGGGGAGAGAATTCAGAAGGGGGCGTGTGGCCTGGATATGCATAGAGGGAGAAATGGAGGAGATTTTGGGGCCTCTGAGGAAGATAGTTGTTGAAAAGAATGCACAGGTGTGTGTAATAGAAGGAGGAGAGAACTCGTAAAAGAGTTGGGAACCGGAGCATGGAAGACCTAAAACCTGACCTGAGATGAGAAGGTCGTGAGCTTGATTCTGGGAAGGAATCCAATAAACCTAGAAGGGGCCTGGGATAGGTGGGTGTAAGGAAAATATCTACCTAGACTGGAGTGAAGGAGAGTAACCTTCAAATATTACTGAGAACCTGAGAGAGATTCTCTAGTGATATCATGGCTTGGCACAAGGGTGACCAGAATGCTAAAAGTGAATGCATCTAAGCCTAAGGTTGGGTGGAAAGGTGAACACCCACAGTCAGTTGGTCGGTTATCAACTGTAATAGATAAGAATTTCATAGACTCTGTGTAATTGAATTGAAATGTATGATTGAATACTTGTACTTGCACTATACATATACATACTTGATTTATAGTGATGATACTTATTGTATTTGAAAACTCCCGCGTTTAAGTGACGGTATGATGGAAAGAACGGTGCATTCCATGCACATTGAATACAAGCGTTCTATAATGTTATGAGGTAAAAGAATGAATTTAATTTTATGATTCCTGTGTGCTCAATATATATATATATATATATATACACAATTTTTTCCTTGTTTTGAAAATGAAGGACCTTCCACCATTCTTTACACCACCCTTTTCAAAAAGGCAAGGGAAAAGCCGATTTCTTTTCAATGTCTCAAGATTAGAGGAGGAGGAGGATAATAGCACATTTGGAAGAAATAAAACTCAAACCATTGATCCAGGTTCCTTATAAAACAGATTCCATGCTGGCTAAACAAGAGCTACTGGACCTGGAGAATCTGGAATGGGCATATATATTCATATGTATATATATATATATATATATATATATATATATAGAGAGAGAGAGAGAGAGAGAGAGAGAGAGAGAGAAGAATAGGAAGGGGTGTTGGTAAAGATGGTGGTTGCGGTGGATAAGCTGGTCCTGGTGCAACAAAGCCTGGTGAAAGAAATGTAATTCCAACAAAGCACAGTGAAAGGTTGGAAATTCTAACCCCATATATATATATAAACATTATTGTGATGGGAAATTCGTGAATGGAAATTAGGATCATGAGTTAATAGTTGAATGTAAGGGAAAGAGCCTGTTGGTCCTAAAGTCTACACCTAACTGCTAAAAGGCAAAGCTAGGCCACCTCAAGTTTATAATGATTGGTTTTTTGATAAGTTGGTTTTCTGCGTCAGCTTAAGGATAGGTTTTCAAAGATGTACCACAGTGAAAGGTTGGAGATTCCAACCCCATATATGTGTGTGTGTGTGTGTGTGTGTGTGTGTGTGTGTGTGTGTGTGTCTATATATATACATTATTGTGATGGGAAATTCCTGAATGGAAATTCGTATCATGAGTTAATAGTTGAACGTAAGGGAAAGAGCCTATTGGTCCTAAAGTCTGCACCTGGCTGCTAAAGGGCAGAGCTAGGCCACCTCAAGTTTATAATGATTGGTGTTTTGATAAGTTGGTTTTCTGGGTCAGCTTAAGGATAGGTTTTCAAACATGGTAATCTGGTTGGACATGCCACATAGTATAAAAGTAGGTTATCCTTTGCTAATGGTATGGATATTAATGGACAGTTGGGAATATGAAAAGACAAACACAAGAAACAACAACAAGAATTGCAATGAATCACTTGATATGTGAGAATAAAGACTTACAATAATATCTTAAGACTTAGACAAATATCTACATGCAAATCATTCAACATGTTTCCAAATAGTATATCTTTCGCTAAACAATATTTGTACAACAGGTTGCAAAATCAGCAAAAAGATGAACTAAAACAATGGCTAAAAGAATAAGGAAATGTACATTGCACAAATCACAAAATTTTCATTCAAGACAAGATTAAACACATACAAATTTGAGTAAGAGAAAACAATTGTCATCAACATATATTCACTAGGTAGAGAACTTTACAGCCATCTGAGCCTGTCTAGCCCTTTTGTTGCTTCTATTCTTATCCAAAAACTCCCCCCCCCCCTCCCCCAACCATACAGTAACTGCATATTTATCAGAAATGCAGAGGCCCTTGAACAGTGTGGAACTAGGGCTTAACTCTACCACATCTGTCGTTAAACAAATTACTAACTTCACTAAACACTGGATGGGGTACCTTAATGTATACTTCGAGTCCGACTTAAATAAAAAGGAGTGCTTCTCATCACACAAAAAAGACCATTGATTATGCCTTAATCTAAAATAATCCTACAATTAAATAACTTAAAACTGCTACTGGAAATGATATAATATTGATGCATGTGTTGGAGTGAACTGAGATCTGATAGAATGACCAAGAGTGACAGAATTGAGTTCTGTATCGATCATGGCATGCACGCGCACTGTTGGAGGCCACTGGAGACAACTGGAAGTGTGGTCGTTTCTTTCCCCCACTTATCTTTTTGAGGACAAAATCAAGTCATGTTGCGCTTTTCTGGAGTCTCGACGTATAGTTTCCCCATTCCTAGTTTGGTGACCCTTTTTAAACCTTTCAAATATGCAATAAATGTGGGTGAGACACTTCGTAAATTCAACATTCAGAGATTTCGGAGTGCAGAGGATGCATATCCTCCAGAGGAAAGAACCCCCGAAGTCGTTAACCAACAATAATCACTTATTAACCCGAGATTACCTTTAACTTTAATCATTTTGGGACTTTTTCAGTTCGACACTTTGGGCTTCGGGAGTTTTGGATTTTGAAGCATGAAAATCTCCCAAAGTAGGATGGGCCCGAAGTGATGTGGCAGCCTGACATCACTTTGGGACTTCGGCAGTTCGACACTTGAGCATTCGGGGATTTCTGGATGGAAAGCATGGAAATCTCCCAAAGTAGTATGGGCTCTAAGTGACATGGTAGCCTAACGTCACTTTGGGACTTCGGCAGTCGACACTTCAGTGTTCAGGATTTTCTGGATGTAAAGCATGTAAATCCCCTGAAGTAGTACGATCCCGAAGTGATGTGTCATGAAAAGAGAGGGACACGTGTCACCTAGAAATAGCTCGAATGAAGCAATCAAAGGGCCTGAGATGAGCGCGACGTGTCATGATTGATGAGTACCACATGTCTTCGACACTTTGACACTTTGGGGCTCTAGAGAACGAGGTTTTCTCTGCATCTAAATCTCTCGGAGTGCTAATCTCACAAGGTCACTAATCTATGCTTATATTAGACTAATTAACCCAAGATTAATACTTTAATCATTAAAGGATTTCTGGAGTTCAGAACTTTAGGATTTGGGAGACTGCACCTGTTCTTGATAGAAATATCCCGAAGTAAGATCTACCGAAGTTGACGTGGAAAATAGTGACGTGTCTGCATGACGTCACTTCGGATGACATATCATAAGAAGAGAGTGGCATGTGTCACCTAGAAATGGGCAAATGACGCAACCAAATGACCTAAAATGAGTGTCACTTGCCATGATTGATGAGTGCCAAATGTCTTTAAAACTCTAGCACTTCCACACTTCGGCGTCTAGACACTTCAGAAGATTTGAACCAATCACGAGTTCGGACGCCCGAACGTTAAAGTCGTGGAGTCAATAATGTTAAACCTCATGTGATTTTGAGACTCCGAATGCATGAGATTCGTTGATCCGCGTCGACTGTCGGATCTCCACCATTGAAGATTTGAACTGTATGTTTGGCTTAAATTCTAAGCCCAAAATGGAATGCTTTGATTTGTTGCCCTTTTCTGTGGAAGCTTACTAAGATTACAAAAGACTTGTTGGACCTGAATGTCTCCTGCACACAAAAAATACTCGGTGGACCTGTTTCATGCTCAATTAGTGGCAAATATGACGAAAAGTATTTCAAACTCAAACCAGAACATGAAATTACCCTTCAATAAAGTGAAAAAGATGGTGCAAAATAAGTAAATACGAGCATGGGCCATGAAACTGAGTGATTAAATAATGAAGAATAAGCTAATAAAGCATCCACAAAACTTAGAATTAATGGATGTATAGGGTAAAGGAGGGAAAAGAGGTGCAGACCTAAGTTCCAACAGAGCCAAAGATATATCCTGGATTGGTTTAAATATATCCTAGAATGGTTTGAATAGATATGATTCTCGTGTGCTCAATTTAATTTATTTAATTAAATTCTCATGTGCTCAATATATGTGTGTGTGTGTGTGTGTGTGTGTGTGTGTGTGTGTGTGTGTGTGTGTTGTGATGGGAAATTCTACATAGACACACACACACACACACACACACACACACACACACACACATATATATATATATAAACATTGTTGTGATGGGAAATTCGTGAATGGAAATTAGGATCGTGATTTAATAGTTGAACGTAACGGAAAGATCCCAAAGATATATCTTGGAATGGTTTAAGCCCTGAATCGGATGGAAAAACCATGATTTGATCTTGAAGGAATCACAGTCGTTGGATCGTCGAAGAGATTAGATCCAGACCCTCCATCACGGTTGGTTTCCCTACCTGTAGAGGATGTACCCAAGTTAATCTTGACCATTAATAGGGATTAACATATGTTATAAATCATTGTGGTGTCAGCCTGTGAATGGAAACTGGTGATTGTATGGTGGGCCATAGCACAATCCATTGGATGAACTAGGTCTTAGACCTATGATTTAGCCTTGGATGTCGAACCAAAAGTTTGAAATATCTCGATCGTTGATCAAAGTACATCTGGGATGTGATCTCTGTCGTTGATCGATGTGGAAGCCCTTAGATGTTGATGAGAGGAGGGATGATATCATGCTAACAATATGATGATTTCATGAGCCTACATGTACGAGGAAGCCACATAGAGTCTTGTAATTGGTCGAGGTAATAGGGAGTGGGTCCCTATTCGAGTTTAAAGGATGGAAAGGTGAGAGGAATGGGTCCGTGAGTCCACCAACCCGCGAACCCAAAAAACTCACAAAATAATCTATTTGTTGAGACTCTTCGAATGAACTTATGAAGGGAAGGATTATGCATTCGTAAGTCTGTGATTCCATGAGTCTGTGAGCCCACGTTGATGGAAAAATTACTAGGTGTTAAGGATTTCAGGTGGACTTAAGAAGAGGAGGTACATAATTGTACCTCTGTGATTCCACGAGTTTGCATAGATGGAAATGTGGCTAAGTGTTGAGACTCTTTGAATGGACTTATGAAGGGAATAATTATGCCTTTGTAATTCTGCGAGTCTGCCAGCCCAGATATATGGAAAAATTACTAAGTGTCAAGGCTTTCAGATGGACTTAAAAAGAGGAGGTATAGATTTGTACGTCCATGAATCCACGAGTCCACGTAGATGGAAATATGGATAAGTGTTGAGAATATTCAGATGGACTTATGAAGGGAAGAATTATGCATATGTTAGTCTGTGAGTCTGTGGGTCCACGATTCCGTATAAATGGAAAAATAATTTACGTGCTGATAATTTTCAGGCCGACCTATGAAAGAATACTAGTAGAAATATGCATCCATGATTTTGCGAGTCTGAGAAGATGAAAAATAACTAAGTAATGAGACTTCTTGGGAGGAATGATGAAAGGGAGCTACATAATTATGATTTTTTGAGTCTTCCACCCACGAGAGTAAGTCGGAAGAAGGTCTGAGTGATGATGGTTGCAGGCCTGCGTGGACTAAAGTTCCACCGTGGCAGGCTAAGCTAGTGCCATGTTAGGACCAGAGTGTCGCCACGTCAGTTAGCATGGTCAATGACATGTCACATGGATTCCATGTAGAAGTAAGGGATATGTTACCTACGTAAAACCAAGAACTTTGAAAGGTCATACCTTTCATTCTAGATCTCAATCCTAAGTGAATCTACCATCATTGGAAAGCTCTTAATGAGCAAAAGAGGATGGAATTGTGGTAGAGAATATTTAAGGTTGATAGAAGAAGAGAAAATTTAATACCCTATCCCTTAAATGGTTACTTAAGGGTCGGGTATGTTACAGGTATCTAGACCAAATCCCATGTCTCATTCTTTTACAAGGATTCCATTTTTTTTACCATGGATTCCTTGCATAGTTTACCCTCTGTCGAGGCGACTACCTCCCTGAACGACTTGAGCTCCTCATTAGTGGAATATAACACAAATGTAGATGGAAATTGGGTGGATGTACTATACCTTTCATCTTGTTTCCTTACGTGTTCAAACCTCCTTACAACTGGATTCGATTGTCCCACCTATTCATCTGATTCGATTGACTCATCTAAATCATCTTCTTCATTCCTCAACTCAAACACTAGCTTCTCTAGTTCTTTCTTCGTTTGAACTTCTTCATACTTGGAATTTCCACTGACTTCCCTAAATACCACATCTCAATTGTACATTTGTCTTCTCAACATTCAATCCCAAAACTTGTATCCTTTCATTCCTTCCTTGTATTCGATGAAAATACACTTGACTGCCTTATTTTCCAGCTTATTCCTCTTTTCCTTGGGAACATGGACAAAATCATCACAACCAAAAACTATGAGATGTGAAAGTGAAGGATTCTTACCAAACGATGCCTCATGTGTATTTGAGTTGAATAGCATTGATGAAGGAGACATATTTACTAAATATTTGCGTCGACTGCCTCTAGCTAGAATTCTTGTGTGAGCTCGGCACCACTGTGCATGCTCCTTGCCTTGTCCAAAAACATCATGTTCATTCTCTTAACAGCTCCATTTTTTTGTAGGGTATATGGTGTGGTATTTTTGCATGCTATGCCACATTTCTTGTATAACTTCTCAAAACCCTTTCCACATAACTCACCTCCATTGTTAGTTCTTAGTGCCTTGATCCTCTTATCCCTTTGGTTTTCCACAAGAGATTTAAACTCATTGAATTTCTAGAAAACCTATAATTTCTTCCTCGGGAAATATATCCATGTCTTCCTAGAAAAATCATCTATGAACGAAACATAATATAGGGATCCACCAAGTGAAGGGACCAATACAATCCCAAACACATCACTATGTATCAATTCCAGAATCCCTTTTTCCCTTGTAGCTCCAAATGGGAATCTAACCCAATTTTTTTTTCCATACATTCAATGTTCACAAAAATCGACTTCCAAATTACAATATGGAAAATATTTGCCCATACCTTTGTTCTGCATGGCCCGAAGTCCCTTTTCACCAATGTGTTCCATCCTCTAATGCCATAACATGGTCGAGTCAAATTAACGAAGAACAATTGAGTCGGTTTGTATTGGTTGAACCCAAGTTGAGTCGAGTCGAGTCGAAGTTAGGTCGAATTTAGGAACAACAATTGTTTTTCATTCAGTCAAGTTAACATTCCCTAACAACTTGTATAGGGTTCCAATAGAAAATCCTTTCATTAATACCATTGCTCCCCTTACCATTTTGCATGTATCATTCTAAAATATAGTGTGCACACCTACATCACTCATCTTGCTGACAGATATCAGGTTTCTTGAAAAACCCAGAATATGTAGCACACCTAGAAGGGTTCTAATTCTCCCATCCTGTAGTAGCATATTCATGTTAGTATCATGATATCATAATAGCACATGTTTATTGGTACTATTAAAATTTCCATCAGTGCTGAAAGTAAACTTTGCATATTGATCAAAGTTAAAAATTGTTCTGATGGTCAAATGAAAAACTAAGTAAATGAAGTATTCTCACTTGGAATTTTGGGGGTTTTCTTCGTCAAAAGAGTTAGGTGGAAAATGACTTAGCTTCTACGAAAATCAATCAAAAATTGAAAGCCAAAATTGAAGTTTAAGATAAGAAAAGAAGCTAAAGGAAAAAGTGGTATGAATGTTGGGATAAGGAAAAAATTGCTCAAAAAGGTTAAGGCAAGAGACCCAAATTAATTTTTAAGGCCTGATGAGGTATAAAAACAATGTCAAGGACTCATTATATGAAAAATATTCCTAGTTATGTGATCAACTGGAAGACAAGTTGATGAAAGCTTAAAGTCCAGAAATTAAAAGTAGGGGCTCCAATCCATTTTCCTTTTTCAAATGATAAAGACAAAATTGTATGGGGAAGTTTTTGCTTTCTCAACAATTGATGACACATTGTAGAAAACCATGAATATACACAAATAAGATTTAAAATAATGAAGACATTATTTTCCTCTAGTAGAGAATTCAATATTCAACTCAATGAGTTCCCACTATACCTCACACTTCAAATTATTTTAATAAGTGTGAGGCCAAAGTATAGAGTTATTTCTTGACTTAGTTCTTCCTCAGACACTAGTGTAGTACCACAAGGTTATAACATATAAGGGATGTTTAAGATTCATAATATGTATTCATGTTCTCTTGTTGTTACTTCATTGCCACTGATAATCCATAGCCCCGACGAAGTCACCCCGATATCACATGTCTTGCTCCGCTACCAATGAGCATCCATAGCCCCGACGAAAATTCCTACATGTCCCACATGAACTGAAATTTGTTTCCCAAACCTTTACTTTTTTATTTTCTATTAACAAAGAGGAGTATGGGCGATCTCAGTCATCCTTTATGATTTGTAAACTACCATGGATATTCCATTGGAATAATTCATCACAACATATCTTAAAATATTCTAAAATCTAAGACTATGAAAAATAATTTTCCTTAGATCCGAGATTAACTAATTACTAGATTTGATTGAATTTATGAAATAATTGAAAGATGAAAATTAAATAAATAATCAAAAGAACACACCATACACACACAAATGAACACAAGAAATATCTTGGGAAACGAAATATGGGAGAAAACCCAGGTTGAAGATGAGGCCTATGCTTTGCTCTCTTTTCTTCAGTTATGGAAATGAAAATAAAAAGAAAGAGGAACTCATTGTGGATTTGTGTTAAGACCTAGACAAAGCCCCATGTTATGTATAAAACCCTTTATTAATCCCTTATATATTGAATTAATATATTTTGAATGTTATATTCATAAGTCAACTAGAACCCTTAATTGTACCCTTTCATTATAAGTGTACCCTTTGTATCTTACACACACACACACACACACACACACACACACACACACACACACACACACACACACACACACACCAAGGAGACCTAGTCTTATGATCATCTCATCTCATCTCATATTGTCTTATGAATTGGATATATTGTAAAAGGATGTTCCCCCCTCAAAGTGGACTATATTCATTCGATTTTTATCATTTTTAAGGCATTGGATCATAACAAGTTTCCTTTGACATTGTGTCATGTATCACTACTACATAATATTTTCCTCCTCTCTTATGCTCTCAAAATACCACTCCTAGATGCTCTGCTCAATTATGGAACAAATACCATGCTAAATAATGGAACCCTTTTATCCTCCTAGAGGCTTGATATTTAACATAGCCCGATAGTTGTCTAGGGTCAGGGTTTTGTCATCCTCAAACCTCAATTAGTGATAAGGCTTGGACCTTATATAATATTCTTGAAATACCACATGTGGCTACCACCAAATGTGTGAGTAATGGGGGATGATGTGGCATCCACTCGTACCATGGTGGTCAACAATGTAGGTAAACCTGTAGGAGGTATAAATTTCACATATGAGCTCCGATTCAGGTGATTTTCACACTGTTGGAAATGTCTCAATGTGTAGATAAACATCAAGGGTGTGTGCAAAAGATTCAAATATTATAACCCCCAAAAATGTCATTTAATGCCTCAAAATGTCTTTGGAAGGTTCCATACACCAATTTTTCCTTTTATTACCTACCACTAAAATGGCTTTGCAAGTCGATTCCTCCAATTTTTTCCACCTAGAAAGTACCAAAATAGATGAAAAATTATATAATGATCCTTTCTAGATCATACCTCCCCATTTACCGAGGCTTTTGGTCCCCAAAATATTTTACTTAATGAGGTGAGGAAATTTTTCCTTTACCTTTTCCCTGGAGTACCATTTTTCTTTGCCTGGAAGTTGTCCTTTCAACCCAATCTACCAAAGGTCGTGATGCCCCTGTCTTATAGTTATGTATTTCTTTGAAAAAACTATGTCTTCTTCCAACTCTTCCTAAGCATCTAGTGCTAAGTCCTCTATGTTGGAGATACTACACACTCACCTAGTATTTATTTTCCTAGGTTGACTAGTCTATATTGAGGGCACCCCTGGTTAGAGATATTACCCCCTAGATGAGAATATTCTCCCCTAGATGAGGGTGCCATATCCTCTTTGGTTTTGAGTCAGTTACACCTTAGTTAAACTAGTGGAGTGGATTCTTGCATGGAAACCTCAGTATTATCACCAAGTGTTGCATGCATACCTCGGTATCATCACCATGAGTACGCACTTACCTTGAAATAATCACCAAGAAGGATCCACACATGTAAATGCATGATTATCTCCTCACTCCACTAGTGATTAGTCAGTTAAGTGTTGACCACATGGCCAATTAACTAGGACTAGGTGGTAGTTCACTCCAGAGTCTGTCTGTGAGTGTCTAGATCTATCTAGATCACCAGTATGGAAAGCTAGTTTTCTCATGTAGAGTATATCATGTGTATTTTTGTAGAGTATATCATGTGTATTTTTACCATTCATTCAGTTAATACAATTATTTCATTCTATTCTCTTCTCTTCTCTCTCATAATCTTTGTGTGTTCATTTTCTACTAGCTAGGTTCACTGTGAAAAATTCACATGGTATCAAAGCCTTGACTACTAGGAGAAAGTGCACAAGAATTTCTATTTTTAGGTACAAGAGGAAGATGCAGTCAAAAAAGATGGATTACTCACCAACAATACTTATCATGCCTCATAAATACTTTGAGTGGAAGCTAAAAATCCTACATCAACTAAGATGTAGAGGCTTATATTGGATTACTATGGCGACATATATTGACCCAAATTTTGTTGTCAAGAAGAACATGTATCTTAACCGCATGGATGAGGCCTATGACCTCCTTTGTGTGTTTATGTCCCCCAAGCTTCTATTTCACATTGGATCTTGTACCAGACCAAATGATATTTGGAAAAAGTTGGAGGATCTCTTTGGAAAACAAGACAAAAAGAGAGGCCATATGCTCGAGGTCGAGATGAATTCCTTAGATCCAAGGAATTTTGATAACATCAAGGACTTCTTTATGAAGATCAAGTCCCTCCTCCTCCATCTAAAGGGATGCAATATTTACAAATAAACTTAAGAAACCCAGTTTATCCTTTCTATTCTAGAAAAAATTGGTCAGGATTATGTTTTTTCCATCTCATATTTCCATACAAATAGATTCACTTCAGGATATACTTGGAAAATGTCGACATTAGAGAAGTTTATTGAAGACCTCGCGCATGAGCAAGACAAGATCATAAATATGGGGATACTCAAGTGATCCAATGTGCATGCACTATTATGCATGAGATTTTTGATGCATACAATCCAAAGACCAAGCAAAAAGGGAAGGGAAAGGTGCATGCAAATCCAAAGAAGGAAGGGTACTCCAAACCCTTCAATGATTCCTTAGGATCCAAAGGTGGAAAAGGAAAGAAAGGGAAGACCAAATGAAATTACTGAAACCATGGTTATCATCCCAAGTCTGCATGCATGAAGAAACAAATTAATCAAATGGAACAGATTCTTTAGAAGAACCACCTCGGGGATCACATTCCCGAAGTTCCTAAGAAGAAGTTGGAAGATCAAGCCAAATGAGGTAACTCTCATGCATTGATTTCCATTAACTCTTCTCATGATGCATGGATCTTAGATTTAGGCACATCCCAACATATTCCAGCAACAGATAATGTTTTTTCTTCTATTTCTACATGCACGGGTCTTTCCATCCTCATGGGAGATGATACCCCAGTTGAGCTCATTGTTCAAGTGAGAGTAGAATTCCCACAGAGAAGTTTTGAGAACTTCTTGCATGTTCCCAAACTCTCCATGAATCTACTCTTCGTTTATTAGATAATGCATTATGGTGCAAGAAAAAGGGTGGAATTCACACCTGATTCTGTAACCATATCCGATATGTGTGATAACTCCATGATTGTTGTTGGTGAGGTAAACCGCCAATATAGTTTGTATACTTTCAGTAATTTCATTGCTAAATCCGATTTTTCTTTACTAATAACACATGCTGATGATAATAGTATATTATGGCACGAGAAATTCGTCCATCTATAATTCAAATGCATGCAACATCTATGCAAACAAGAAATGGTCGTCGGCTTTCCCAAAATACAATTTTCCAAAGGAGTTTGTCAAGGATGCATTCTTGGAAAACATCCTCAAGATAAGTTTGAGAAAGGTAATGCCTAGAGGACCTCCTCTCCTTTGGAGCTCATCCACAATGATCTGATGGGACCCTTTCCTCATCCATCCATCAACAAAGCAAGGTGCATGCTTACTTTATTGATGATTTCTCATGATACACTTGGATGTATTTTCTCAAGTAGAAGTCCAAGGTTTTTTAGCATCTCAAAGAATTTAAAGCACATGTTGAGACTTAGTTCGGGAGAAATATCATAATCCTCCACACAAAAAATGGGGGGTAATATGTGAACTGATATGCCCATCATCTTTTTTTAGATCCTGGTATACAATTGCAACACATGATACCTTACACTCTGCAGCAAAACGAAGTAGTCGAGAGGAAGAACAGATCCCTCAAGGAGATGGCCACTTTCATGTTGCATGAAATATCTCTACCGCCCAAGCTTAAGGTTGAGGCACTTAATTGTTCCAACCACATTTAGAACATATCTCCTCACAAATGTTTCAAGTACATGACTCCCTATGAGGCATGGAGTGACAGCAAAATGGAAGTCACCCACTTCTGAATATTTGGATCATGTGCATGGGCCTGCGTACCCTCTGAAAAGAGGAAAGCATTATATCCACAAAGTATTGCATGAATATTCATGGTATATCTATATGATTTGAATGGTTATAGGTTACTTTATCCCTCTACTGACAGACTCATCATTGAGAACAGTGTTCATTTTGAGGAAACTCCCTTGCATGCACCATCAGAGACACATGCAAATACCTTTGTACCACTTCCTTCACCAGGCATCATTGATTATGAGTTCACTAACTCAGATCTGAGTTCTGAATCGGATTCAGAAGATGATGAGCATGTCAATGATCAACATGTAGATGTTGAGCCACCACAGATGCCCAAGTGGGAATAGACCACCCTATAGGCACTAGGAGATCTTGTGGGGGATCCAGCATATCAAAGGAAGATGAGGTCTCAGTTTGAGGATCCTCCTCATGCACTCACAACTATTGAAATAGTGATGCCCATGCATTACAATATAGTTCTAGCTTCAAACCCATAGAATTATGCAAAGGTTGCGGGGAATTCCTTTTGGGAAGTCGTTATGTAAAAGGAGTACAACTCTCTCCTCGAGAAACATACTTGGGATCAGGTTTTTCTTCCTTTAGAAAGGAATATTATGAGATGCAGATAGGTCTACAGGACCAAGAAGGCATAATACAAACATGTGAGAAGGTACAAGGCAAGACTGGTTTCCAAAGGCTTTTAGCAGTTCACGAGATAGACGATGATGAGACCTTTGATCCCGTATCAAATATGGACTCCATTTGATTGGCCCTTTCCAATGCGACAACTAAGAGTGGGAAGTTCACCATATGGAAATGAAGAATTATTTTCTTCATGGGGATCTCTCAAAGGATATTTACATGGAGTAGTTGTAGGCATTCATTTAGAACTCATCCTTAGTATTTAGACTGAAGAAGTCCATTTATGGCCTCAAGCTGGCACCTAGAGCATGGTATGTGAAGATGGATGCCTACTTGCTCTCTCGGCACTTTGTCAAATGCAAATAAGATCTTAAAGTTGACATGTTGAGGACCTCAGAATCCTTACTAATCTTATTTATCTATTTTGATGACCTCCTAATCATAGGAAGTTTGGCCTCAACAATTATTGTGGTCAAAGACATTTTGCATGGCAGATTTATATGATGTACATGGGTACACTGCACTATTTTATTGGTTTTGAGATCAGTCAAGATGCTTCTAGCATCAAGCTATATCAGAATAAGTATGTCAGGGATCTCTTGGTTAGATTCCACATGACCGATTGCAAGTCAACAACCACACCTTTTTTGTCTAGGGTACATCTTGAGGATGGAGGGGAAGCACCAATGGTGGACAACACCTTGTATTAACATCTTGTGCAGAGCCTTTTATATTTCACCCACACTTGGTTGGATCTCTCATATATAGTAGGGGAAGTTTCCAAGTACATGCAGGAGACACATGATCTACAATGGAAGGTTTCAAAGCACATCCTTACATATGTTCAGGGCACCACAAGTTATGGAATCCACTATGCAGTACATTGTGCATTGGATCTCATGGGATTCGTTGTTTCTGATTAGATTGGTGATAGCATAGATCGCAATACCATGTCTAGGTATGTGCTTAGTTTGGGTTCTGGTCCCATCTGTTGGTCGAGAAAAAAGAAGTCATATATTTCTCTATTGTCAACATAGGTTGAGCACATAGGAGCGGTCAATGTCACTATTCAGGAACTTTGGCTTCAGAACTTCCTCACTGAGCTCAGCATACATTTTCACCATCTGAATGTCATTTGGTTTGACAATCAGAGTACTCTAAATTTTTTCAGAGACCCGGTGCAATGACAGTGGATCAAACACATCAAGATCCATATGCATTACATCAGAGAGATGGTACATGATAGGATCATCAATTTTCAATATTGTACATCCATCGAACAGACTGCAGACATATTCACCAAGTCATTTACTAAGCAGAAGTTCCACTTCATGTGCGATCATCTTGGGGTGAAGGACACAATTACTTAGCAACTACCTTTCTTCCTTCTTTTTTTGATGCATTGTATTTTAACGCGGGGGGGGGGGGGGGGGTTCCCTCTTTCCTCTAATTTTAGTCTTCCATTCTTAGATGCATTGTACAATGGGTACCTAACATGGCCTTGGTTTGCAAGACCCATTCATCATTTACACCCTAGCAGTGTTTAGGGGGGTGTTGGAGATATCACACACTCACCTAGTATTTATTTTCCTAGGTTGAATAGTATATGTTGATGGCACCCTTGGTTAGAGATATTCTCCCCTAGATGAGGGAACCACATCCTCTCCAGTCTTGAATTAGTTACACCTTAGTTAGACTAGTGGAGTGGAGTCTTGCATGGAAACCTTAGTATTATCATCAAGTGTTGCATGCATACCTTGGTATCATTACCATGAGTGCTCACTTACCTTGGAATCATCACCAAGAAGGTGACACACACATGCATGCATGATTCTCTCCTCACTCCACTAGTGATTAGTCAGTTTACTGGTGATTGCATAGCTAGTTAACTAGGACTATGTGGTAGTTCACTCTAGAGTCTATCTGTGAATGTCTATATCTCTCTAGATCACTATTGTGGTGAGTTAGTTTTCTCATGTAGAGTATATCATTTTTATTTTTACCATTCATTCAGTTAATACAATTATTTCATTCTACTCTCTTCTCTTCTCTCTTGCAAGCTTTGTGTGTTCATTTTCTACTAGCTAGGTTTTCTATGAAAACGTCAAACTCTATGGCAAGTAAGACCTACTCCTCTCCCTGATCCAACATGGAAGGCTCATAGATTTTAAAATTATCCACATTCACTACTAATTAAATGCACATGTATGGGGGTAGACTGAGTCTATAAGTGTTATCTCCCACCTTATCCAATACCTCAAAAGGGCTATACCATATCTTCTTACCATGACCCTGTAGTCTTTCCTTATTCAGCTATAACCAAACCATGTCTCCCACTTTGAATGACTTCTCAGTTTTGTGTTGATCATGTCTAGCCTTATAGTTTTCCAATGACTTCTTCATCATCTCATGTACTTGCAAATGGATCTATCTGATATTTTCAACAAATTTCTCTGCTTTCAACGCTTCTCGTGTGATGTCTTCCCTCACCCCTCTTTGTTGTCCATAGGCAACATCCAAGGGCGAAGATGGAAAATACCCAAAGCAAGTTTCAAAAGGAGAATTATTAGTAGAAGTATGTATTGTTCTATTGTAAGAGTGTTGAATGTAGTTCATATTTTCATCCCATGTCTTTGGATGATTTTGAGATTAACCCCTCAAAATTTGTACCAAACTCTCGTTGACTACTTATGTTTTCCCATCTGTTTGTGGATGGAATGTTTTAGATCTCTTCAACTTAGTGTCCATATTCTCCTAAAGTCTAGTCCAAAAGGAACTAAGAAATATCGTCTCCCTATCTGAGATGATTCTCCTTGATATCCCAAAGTGCACCCAACCCTATTCAAAAAACATGTTTATTGCTTCTTGTCCTTTGATGGTATTTTTACAAAGCATAATAATGCACATATTGTTGAACTTGTCAACTACCACAAAAAGATAATTGTGTCCCTTCCTAGTTGTTGGAAAACCACCCACAAAAGCCAAGCAAATTATTTCCCAAGGTCGAGTGGGTATAGGAAAGGGATGGTATAGACCTTGATTTTTATTTCTGGGATTACTGGTACAACAAAGTGTGGATCCTATAATATAACAAGCTACATATTCTTACATTTTGGGCCAATACACATACCTCTGTAAGTTAGCAACCATCTTCCCAACACCAAAATGACCTATAACCTTGGAGGTGTGAGCCTATCTACTAAGTTGCAATCTTGCACCTTTAGGAACATATAACTTATATAGCTTGTATAGTAACTCATAATGGGGATGATAGTTATCCTTTCCATCACCTTATTATACATGAATTTGGCCATGTAGCTATTGAAACACCTCCTTGAAGTCCTCATCTTCTAGGTATTCCTCTTTTTATGCATCATGGGTAAAAGGATCCATGTGCATAAGAGTTCCCAAATCTCTAACAATGGACATGGGTGTGGTCCTGAAAGCATGTCTGCCAACTTATTAGTGTCTCCCTTCTTATAATTGATGAATAGATGAAATTGTTTCAAAACCCCCATCCACTTGTAATGTTTGGTTTACTAAATCTTATTCTGGTCCTACAAATACTACAATGGCTAGTGATTTGTGTGGATAATGGTTTAATTTATCATCAGATAGTGCTTCTACTTCTTAACAACTTGAACTAGGTAATAAAGTTCCTTATCATAGTGATAAGGATTCTAGTCCCTAATATTTGAATATGTTTGCATATATATATTATAGTGTGAGCATTATTGAGATTATTATTGTCGAGACCTTTTGTTTTCCTAGTATTATGGAGTAGTTGAGAGCCTTTCTCCAACTATCTCTATTCTTGAGGCTTGTTTCTAGTTGTTAGGATCTGGAGAGATTTTCTCTCTGTAATTTGTTGAGGTAGTTTTCCTCTTGTAAATCTATTTAAGCTTCTCATTTTTGTAATAAAATTTAGTATGAGTTTGTATAATTTCTTTGTGTGTGTACGAACTATGCTTTTGAGTGAGATTTCCCAATTCATTAGGAAATCCCACATCATTGGTATCGGAGCAATTATGAATCTCTTGGGATTTGGGTTCATCGCTCTTCCATTTTGTTTGTTTGATTTAGATATTTTTTTTGATGCTTTGGTTTGAGGTGTTTTAGAGTGTAGTTTTTTTTTAATATATATCCCAACATCTTGTGTAGCTTCAATTTCCTCATGTTGTCACACGCGCAGGTAGGTTCAAGACCCTGGGTTCAAGTTACTCAGTCCAACAAAACCCTACAGACATCAACCTTTTTGGCATCACCTGCATGCAGGCAAAGTCTCACCCGAGGTATATTTATGGGGACTGCAGGAACCAATATTCTGCAGTGGTGAAGGAAGGATCAAAAACCTTCTATGTCATACCTATATTTACTAAATTATACATGTACACATTCATATACACCATTTAGTGTTTAAACATACATTCATAGTTACAACTCATTACTGTATCATCATCTTCATTAAATGTCATCATCAACAGTAAAGATCATCAAAAACATACATTCACAACATCATCAGCCTTAAAGATAAACATGCATTCACAGTACAAACATGAATTAACATCCAAAAGTATAGTTCTATACAGTATTACCGTGGTTCACCCAACTCCGGGATACGTCCACAAAAGGTTGGATTATTTGTTATATTCAAGGATATTAGGTGCACTATGTGCTACAATGGATGTTCAATATACAATTCTCTTCGTATCTATAACTTCTTTACCTCTCTCCCTCTTGGCCTCGCCAATTCTCCTTTCTTCACTCGTGGATCCTTTACATATGTTATACATTATGCTCGGGTTCTTTTTCCATATCATAATGATTTGGCTACCACTTATGCTCAGCTGGTGACAACACATTATGAAATGGATACAGCTCATGTTCGGTTGGTTTTCCCAAATTTTGTGCTACATGTTCTTTCCTGTCCTCGTCTTCTCCTCTTTCCTCTCTCTTATTTCTTGATCTTCTGTATATTATTTAGCTTCTTTGTCTTCTTTTGTCTTCTCCCTTCATGTGTCTTTTCCCTACACTTCATCTCTTCTCATTGTTCCATCCCCAAAACTTCCTTCCCAATAGGCCCCCAACACTCACCTGTTGCTCGTCCCGAGCCACTTAGGCATGTTGTGTCACGTTCCTCCATGACTCATTAAATTTATGGAGGGTGTCCTTCGCTTCATGTACTACTACTGTAAGTTTTTCCTCCTTTTTCAATATTTCCTCCATTTTATACGCTGTCAAAATGGTAAGTTTTCCCTCGATGTCTAGCACCACTAATGTCGTAATGTTTTGCGCGGTAACAAGTTCTTCTAGTACCCCGAGGGCTTCGTCCTGTCATATTCGTAACTCATGTGTGATCTTCCATTGTTCTTCCTTCAAATGTTCCACTACACTGTATAATTTCACGTTAGTTAGGAGTGTTTTCATTCTTTCTGTTGGTGGTAGAGTATTTACGCACTCAGTGGCCTGATGCACTTGTTCTTGCATAGTCCTTATTTTCTCTTCCAGTGCTTGCAGCTCTAGGTTGTTAGTAATATTTTTCCACATGTGCGTGCCTTCGTCACACATATTTATGCATTCATGTTCCAAGATTTTGATCTTTTCCATCAATGTCTGGGTTGTCCTTTCCCTTTGCTCCCTTTCTTCTGGTGGTGTCCCTGGTACTACTCGCAGTTCCAACTCGATGATATTGTGTTAGAGTCCCATGATAATTGTTCTTATCTAGGATACTTTCTCTTCTATTGTGGCCTCAATGACCAACGTTAACTATGGGACTTCTTTGAATAAGTCATGGGATTGTCACTTGGATTTTCTCTGTCAATTGTTTGATTTCGTCCTTTTCCTTCAAGGCTCTGTCGGATTTTGTTTCCACCTATTATTTTTATTGCAAGGATTTATCGGCCCTGAACTCTACATCGCTTTTATATTTCAAGGCTTTCTCTACCTTTCCTTCAACCTTGCTCTTCTCTTTCACTACGAGTTCTGCTCGTTTCTCTACTACGCACTTTTCCAGTATTGTAGTGGCACATTGCTTCTCTAGTTTGGTCTTCTCTAATTATGCTTTCTCTAATTCAATGGCTGCAATGTCTGCTCGAAGATGCAATTCATGTGTGATCCATCTGTGAAAACCCTATAATACTTCCATAGGAATATGTGACATGACTAGGTCCGTGTGACTTAGTACTTGCAGCTTCTCCTGTACTTTGGGGTTGGGTAACCCTACTGTCTCTACTAGGATCTTGATTAATCTGTTCTCTATTGTCAGCAGTGATGATACTGCAGTCTGTGCTTCCTCTATTATTCCTTCTTGGGTTGTACCTAATCCTTGCACATGTGCCAATTAGACTGTTTCTAGTAATTGTTATAGCCACCAACATTGGTCATGCACCTTCATTTGTAGTTCTTCCTATTTCTTCGTTGTCTCTTCAAGGAATTCCTCCATGACATCCCTTAGTCGGTAGCCAATCATATCCATGTCATCGGTTGTTAGTGTGTAAATGGCTAGTGGATTTTGGGCCTTTGTCTTCTTCCGCGCAAATGAACCTGTTCTTTGATCCTATCATTTCTTCCCTGTCTTGGATGGGGGTTGTGGAGGTTGGTATGTTGGTTATGTTTCTGGTGCATCCTCTATGTCATTCCTTTGATTTGTGTCCTCTACCCCATTACTGGAGGGTCCATCTCTACATCTATGTATTGTTTCGCCTCATTGTTCCCCCTGAGTTATTGTACCCCCTTCTGTTGATACCTTCCAGTCTGGTTCCCAATCTTGCATGACCAACGGGATGTCTTCTTTCATTATCTTGTATTTTCTTGGGCCCACTCCTCCATTGGATCCTTCTTGGATTTAATATACATATGGTGCCTATGTGTGTGAAACTCTGCTACTGGTCCATATGCCTCTGCCAACTGTGGTGACATGCGTGGTGTGTTCTAAATACTCTATTGAATTCTTTCAACATAGATAAAGGATTCTATGTTGTTGTCTATCTATCTCCTCTTATTTGTTGAAAACAAGAAATTCTGGTACTTTTCTGCGACACATGGCTTCCCTCTCAGCCCTAAAAACTGTGTGTCCTCCGGCTCTCCCCATCTTGTGAAGAAAGTGAAAACCAGGAGATAGGGGTAGTAAAACTCCATTCCCTTATCTTGGGCTTCTATGTAGTCTAGTAGGAACTAGTTCAATAAGAATGGTGCCCAGATCATTGTAGTTCCTTCTACACATTTCTCTGTCACAGTTATTACCCATGTTGGTACTTGATCCATCCTGCACTTTCGTAGAAACTTGCATGCTAACATATGGGGTTTTATTTGAATGGTTGGGTTGCATATAGTTGGCACATATAGGTCGTGCGCCCCTTGAATCATGAAAAACTTTACCCTCATAGCTTTCGATTATGCTATTTCTGTCTTTTTATCTACAAATAACATATCAGGGTCTTTCCCCTAGGTTGGTAGCATATGATTCTTGCTATCAAATCCATGTCAATCAAAATTGGCATATCCATCCACATGTACCCCCCATGCACGCAAGAAAAGAGGAGTTTGACGCAGGCATTGACTTCATTGTTGCATCCGAAGTGTGGGATGTCAAACAAGTTGAGGAAGCCTTCTCGCTCCAATCCTTTGTCCGAAACCTTGGCTATCGGTATGCTTTGTTGTGTAAGTGGGTCTACTTTGAGGTCCAGGTATTCATGGGGTGAAATTTCAGGGAACGTTTCCACATTGGTAATGTCATGGTCTGCATATTTCAACTAAGGTATCGTCCCCAACATGTCTTCATCAATAATGACTTCCTTTGGAATGTCTAGGGTCACCAACGTATAATCTAGAGTCTTCTGCAGTGTGACTAGTGTGGCGTCATCATTCCTAGGCAGTACGTAGTCACTAGGAAACCTAGGCTCCGATGAGGATGCATCGGTGGTTTCCTCAATCTCTGGTTCGATTGTTAAAGCTTTGGTGTGACTCTTTCTTGGTACCACTGTTACTGCTCCTGTGGCTTTGGGTGGCACCATTTCTGTAGTTAACTCGGCTCTAACAGTTGTTGTAGCTCTATATCTTTCTCTAGATCTATTCTCTTTTTTTTCCTATAACTGTTAAGTAATAATAGCTCGCATTTGGAAGCCCTGACGACTTTTATACCCTTTTTCTAGTTGTGCACTAGTCTTTGCGCCTTCCATGGTATCTCATCTACCCGTAGCGTGACAAGTGTTTGTGTTAATCGTGATTTATTTTCAAATCCATTGTTGGATTTAAGTCATGTATTTCTCCTCTATCCTATGTATCAATGGCATTTCTCTTCTACTCCCTGTCATTATGATGGATTTATGACTTGGATTTATTCCTAGTTATAACAACAGTTTAATGACTTGTCCTTATCCACCCGTAATTGTCACTTCCATCCTTTACATACTTTCAGTGATCTTGTCATGTAGGATGGTGCATTTACTATTGTGTAGTGTGTCGCTTTCGCATCAAGTCTCCTTCATTAGCATAGTAGCACTTCTCTAAGAAGTTCCCATTGTCTTTCTTTATGCATGCATTCTCTTCTTTTTTTCTTACGCAGTTCCTCCTAGTGCACAACTTGTCGGCCCTCTTGATAGAGTTTTAACCGAATGTCATTCAATCTTCCATTCAACACTCCTCCGTTAAGTGTTTCCAACTATGCAACACCTTCCTATGTCACCTCCTTGATCACATATGGTCCTAACCAATGCATACAGAACTTCCCTGAGTGCTGATAAATTTTATATCATATAGTAGTACCAAGTCACATACTTGGAATTTTTTCGAATTAATGTGTCTATCATGCTATGATTTTTCCCTTTCCTTTTGAACCTGCTAGTGAAATCCTGTGATCAACCTATCCTCCTCAAGTTGTACTAGTTGTGATAAGTGTTCCTGTATTGTGCCTGAATTCGAAAGATCTGTGATAGTTGCGATGTGTAGGCTTGGTACAATAAACTCCAACGACATGACTGCCTTCTTTCTATATACTAACTTGAAAGGTTTTTTCCCTATCAATTTCTTATCGGTTGTCCTATATTCCCATAATACAGTAGGGGATCTTAAGTCCCATTCATCTTTGCCTATGTTGTAGATTTTTTTTAGTGCATTCTCTAGGATTTTGTTGAATGCTTCTATTGGGCCATTGGTTTGTGGGTGGTATGATATACTCTTATGATCGTTAATTTGGAATTCTTCAGTCAAAGATAATATGGTCTTATTGATGAAGTGTTTCCCTTGATCACTCATCAATATTCTTGGACATCCAAATCGATTTACTATTTTCTCAAACAAAAAGTGCGCAGTGGTTTTTGCGTTGCAAGACATAACTGTCGCATCTTATTACCAAAGAGTCAGATACTATGTGGCCATAATGATGTATCTTTCCCCTAATCATATTTTTGGTGGGTTGATTGGTCCAATGAATTATATGGCCCACTTATCAAAAAATTGTAATGTAACTTGTGGATTCAATGGCATATCATCCCTTCTGGAGGGCTTTCCGACTCTTTGACAAACATCACATGTCTGAGAATATTCCTTTCCATCCCTATGGAGTGTAGAACACCATAGTCCTATGTGTAATATCTTATGTGCAGTAGATTTACCTGCATAATGTCCTTCTGCTATCCCGTTGTGTGCTTCTTTCAATATAATTGGTCTCTCGGGGTCGACCACACAGCGTCGCCATATTTCTTCTACACCAAGTTTATATAGGCTTCCTGCAATCAATTAGTATTCCATAGCCTTCACTACTAACTAATTTTTCTTTTCAACAGTCATGTCTGAGGAGGCCATTCTTATACTTAGGAACTGTACAATGTCTATAAAATAATCATCCACCATCTAAATCAAAAAAAATTGTGCATCTATCAAGTTGTCATCCATTTTTCCTTCCTCTTCTTCTGAGAGTATGCATGACAAACGATTTGGTCCTACATTGAGTTTACCTTGTTTTACTACTATTTCGAAGTCAAATTCCTAGAACAATAGGAGCCATCTGCAAATCCTTCACCCCAACACTGCCTTGTTGACCAAATATCTCAGCACAAAATGGTTAGTGTACATCTTAAAGTGTAAGCCTAGCAAATAGTGTATGAACTTCTGCAATGCATAGACCATATGCATTCCCTCATGTTATGTTGTGGTATAGTTTCTTTCTATTGTTGATAGTTTCCTACTTGAAAAAGAAATTGGGTGATCTATCTCTTCCTTGCCTGGATGTGACAAGATCACACCCAATGATATTGATGAGGCATCCACATGCACATGAAAGCCTTTGTTATAGTCTAGGAAAATTAATATCGGTGCAGTTACTAAATTTTGTTTCATTGTGTCGAATCCTTTCTGACAATCATCATTCCACTGGAACTTCACATATTTTTTCAATAATTTTTCCATTGGTGTTGTAATCTATGTGTATCCTTTGATAAATTTCATGTAATACCTTGTGTGACCCAATGTTGCGCGTATCTATTTGACTTATGTGGGTGTTTGTAAGTCTAGAATAACTGCAATCTTTGCAGCATCCACTATTAGACCTTGTTTCCATACCACGTGTCCCAATAATATTCCAAATGGTGCACAAAAAATAAACTTCTTTAAATTTAAGGATATATGATTTTGTCTACACTTATCCAATATCAGTCTTTGCAATTCAACATGATCCCATAAAAGGCTAAATACAATCCAGTCATCCAAGTAAAATTTGAGAAACTTCTGAATAAAATCTTTAAAAATTGTGATAACTACTCTTGAAAATACCGCAGGTGCATTCTTTAACCCAAACAACATCATTGTGTATTGAAAACTTCCCCATTCTATGGCGAATGTGGTCTTGTGTCTATCTACCTGCTCAATTCTTATCTAATGGTAGCATGAGAATCCATCTATGAACAAATATTCTTCTTGGTCCCCTACATTTTCCACTACTTCATATCTAAATGGTATTGGGAATGGATCATGCAGGCATGAATCACTTAGTTTCCTCAAGTCAACATAGATTCTTATACGCCATGTTTTCTTGTCCTGCTCCAACACGAGACTTATCCATTTTGATTCTTCAACCGGTTCGATGACTCCTGCCTTTAGCATGTGTTCGAGTTCCTCCTTTACTTTTTCTTTGTATATTGGGTTCAGTCTACAGGGCCTTTGTTTTACTGGCTTCACATCTAGTTTTAGTGGGATTTTTATTTCCCCTAGCTCACCCGCTATCCCTTTCATCACTGAGAATGTAGTTGGGAATAGGTTTTGGTATTCGTGCAATAGATCTCTTATTTTTTCTATGATTTCCTCATCCCAGTAATCTCCTATATGTGCAAACTTAGGGCTTTCCTCTGTCCCAATGTTAACTTTTCGTGTCTTAACTAGTTGCGCGTATGTTGTTGATTCCAACTCTGGGCCCTCTATTGTTCATCTCCCCTATGTTTCTATTACTTGGATGTTGCGGGGATCTTCGTCATCCTGATCCTCTTGTGTCACATTGTAACATTCCAATAGCTTGTGAACCATCATAGACGTGTTATGTGTGCCACATACAGGTATTACTTCCATTTATTCTTCTTCAGTAAATATTTTATGTTTAATCGCCTGTAGCATTGTACTTATTAGGGGTGACTCATTTTGAAAGGTAAATGTTACTTGGAAGCTTTGAGTTATGTAATCCCAGTCTTTTGTATCTCTTCGCATCTCCAGTTTGAGGTACCAGTTCTTTGGGATGGTGTCAAGTGTATGTATGAACCTATGTGTCCATTCTTTCCTTGGTATTGAAATCCATGATTGTTCACACTACACAACATGATATGTTGGGTTTCCTTCCCCGATGTACTTTTGCATCATATATCCCACATGAGTATTAAATCTCACTTGTATTAGTCTTCTACACTGTTGCCAATCTTCCATGTTTTCTTTGTGTGTTGCCCACCATATTGTTAGGGTGGCTTTCAATACAATGTCCAATGCTAGTATCCTCTGTTTTTATGGTACTTGTGCCTCGAATGCCTATACAAATGTTTTTATATATTTCAACTCATCATACTTAGGTGGGTTGCATAATTCTATTCCAATCTAGCGCATTGATTTAGTCATCTGTGTGCACCTCCGTGTTGAGACTTCATGCATCCTTTGCTGCCAACTTTCCAGACATGCTTCTGATTTTGATGTACATGAACTTATGCTTCTCCAACTTAACGCACCGTCTGCAGTGGGGTTCACATAGTCATCCATCCTAGTAGTCATGTTATTCATGTTGTCAATTTCATCTCCCTTCATTGGTTCTATGTACCTCCTTCCTTCTTTTGGGTCTAATGGCGCAATAACTTTTAGTTCTCTTACTTCAAATATCATCTCTCTCCTTTTCATATCGATAATGGATTGGTTTTCGAAGGCCCATTCTAGTCCCATTAACACTGGGTATGGTTGGTTGTCGTCCACAATCTCAATAACTTCAAAATCTATGACACTGCATACTCCATCTATATTCACAGGTATTCATGTTAATCTACCAATAGGTACTATTTTGTATCGGTTTACTAATCTCAATTGAATGGGTGACCAAACTAACTTGGGTTTCCCCATCATTTCCAAAATCTACTTAGGCAATGCGTTCACATCGAACCCCAATTCCAATATCACATTGTCTATGTTGTATTCTCCAATTTGTGCATTGAACATGAATTCTCCATTGGTTCTTTTCTTGCACAGTAGTTGGTTCACTACTTTATTTTTAGTAAGGATTTCCTTTCCTTGAGTACAGTGATCGATCATAGCGCATAATGTATTAAATGTCTTTTCATGTTTGACCAGCTCTAGGCAGCTCTTCAAAAGATGTCCTAAGGTACTTACCTTCTCCAACAATCTTTTGGTCATGGCTTGGTCATTAGTGCGAATCCTATCGATCATATGTAGTACAAAAGATGTTGACGCTTCCCACTCTTGTCACAATAGTTCCTCCCTCATCCTTTGATAGGTCTCTTTTTCATCTCTTGGATCAAATTTTTGCATGGGTATTGTTGACTTATTTACCCATTCCTCAGCCTATTTCCAATCGGTTGCATCTATCCCTATTGTGCTTCCTCTGCACGTGATGACTACGATTTTGGTTCCTTCATCCCTTATCTTAGCTAATATATTTTGAATGTTCGTGTTCTGGTTTTGATTACCTCTAGCCTTCCACTTTGCTAGATATTATGGGCAGTCCTATGTCACATGTTCTAGCGTCCGACAGTAAGTGCATGTTGTGCAGGTATTTTGGCAATCCCGCACTAGGTGTCCTGGTTGGTTATAGTTATAGCATATTATGGGGCCTCTTCCTCCTCTCTCGAAGTTTTCTCTACCTTGATCCCCACCGAATCCTCCTCGGTTCCTCTTGATTAAATCTTCTTTGATTATTATAATGAACTCCCCCTTCTGTCGCAACATTATCCTCTTGAATCCTGTACATACATGATGTGTGCTCCCTCATCATATCGAATGCATGAAAATCCTTGTCTTCATGTCCCACTGATTTTCAAAAGCTACAGAATAAGATTCTTGGGGTACTCTGATGTTTCTGTAATAACTAGCATTCATGGAGGTTATGTCCCCATTTCTTTCATATCTTGCAGTATCCTCCTCTTGTTAGTGGGTTTGGTGCTCCAGCTACTAAGTATTATTCAAAGGTTGTGCATTCGTCTTTGTGGTGACCTTCAGTCCTACAATTGGTGCACCATACATGTTTCCATTTCTCTTTCCCCTTCATGATTTATTCCAATTGAATTTTTAATGCAGCTAGTTGGTTTTGAATCTGTTCCATTCTGCTTTTGTATCCAACTAGAGAGGCTTCCAACTTCATAGCAATATCCAATGCCTCGGACTGCGACGTAATGTTTTGATGTATTAAAGGACTATGAATGTGAGATATTAATCCCACAATAAATCACTCTCCATGTTGTTGATCAGGTATTTGGAAGGTTATTCTACCCATCACATCTTTGAATCTCTGATCAAACTCCCATACTGACTCAGTTTGTACCATATTGATCTCCTTGAGCTCAGTAATATACTACGACTTAGACTTTGGTTTCTTGAATTCTTTTAATAATGCTTGTGTGATATCTGATAATGTCCTTGTTTGACCTAGTGGTGTAGTACTTTGGAGCTTCATGTACCAAACTAACACGCTTCCTCTAAAGGTCATTGCCAATGGCGCAATATTTTCACCATTATCATGGACATTCTTTGCAGTCCAAATGGTTTCACATACAAACATATGTTTTTTTGAGTCCTCAAATCCAATTCATTTGAACTCCGGTAATATTAGTCTGTTACCTACTCCTGCCATGTTGTTGGGTGTAGGACCTCTTCTTGGTGATACTGCTTGATTTTGATTAACTATATTGCTACTATTTCTCCAGTTATTGTTGGTTTGACGTCCTCTAAGGATTGAAAGTGCTATGGAGAGGTCTTTGAACATTGTCTCATATTCAGGTGACGCAAATGAGTTTGTGGCTTCATCCCAAGACTTGGCTCGAGAAGGACTTATTGTTTCTTCTATAACTGGACTAAAATAGATATCTTCTTATTCTCCCAATTTATGTTGTACTTCTATGATATGGATATTTGTGTGATGTTCTGGGTACTCACCACACTTATCTCTTTCTTCAACCATAGTTCTCAACTTTTTGTACCTTCTCCCATTGCGTAGAACTCCAAATTATTCTTATCCTTCTGATATCCCTTCTTCTTTCTCCTTCATTCTCGTTCTTCCCTTCCTTGGTCCATTTTTCCTACCCTTAGGTCATCTCCTAGTCAATAACCCCAATCCTTCTATGTGTGCAAAATTCTTTAGCTATATGACTCCATCATCATAACCTCCTTGTCACATAGCATCATTTTTATCCAGGTAGCTAATGACTTTATGAATCTTCCTCGTGGGCCCTTAAAGAAGTCTCTTTATGTGACACTATAAGTCTAGTTATAGTCTATCGAAAATTTTGTTATGTAGCCTACCAAATACTATCCAAACAAAAATCCACTACATGGGACGTCCTATTTTATACTAAGTCCACTTGTCTCACTAGTTCAGGAGTCCAGTTCTTTGGCGCATCTGGTCTGTGTCTACCAGTCTTTTTCAAAAATATTTCTAGTCATTCTTCTAAAATGTTTTGGAATTCACTGAAAAATATATCATGTAAGTCAGTGTACACATACTTTTGCAGCCATTGTTTGTTCTTTAACCGAGGGTTTTTATTCTCTTCTGAGAAAATTCTTGTTCCTTTTGTTCCATCCATTTAGTTATCTCCTTCCTCGTCAGTCTCCAAAACATTCCCTCACTTCTAGCTTTTGGGTCCCGGAAACAGAACCATTTGTTGGCGTGCGCAGGTAGGTTCAAGACCTTGGGTTCAAGTTACTTAGTCCAACAAAAACCTACAGACACCGACCCTTTCGGCATCACCTGCATGCAGGAGAAGTCTCACCCGAGATATCTTTATGGGGACTGTAGGAACCAAAATTCTGCAGCGGTGAAGGAAATATCGGAAACCTACTCTATCATACCCATATTTACTAAATTATACATGTACACATTCATATATACCATTTAGTGGTTAAACATACAACCATTCTTATTGTGCATTATTGTATGATAATTTGCATTAAATATCATCATCAACATTAAAGATAATCGCAAACATACATTCACAAAATCATCGGCCTTAAAGATAAACATACATTCACAGTACAAACATGAATTAACATCCAAAAGTACAGTTCTACAAAGGATTATCGTGGTTCACCCAACTCCGGGCTACGTCCACAAAAGGTTGGCTTATTTTTTATATTCACTGATCTTATGTGCGCTCTTCCCTACAATGGATGTTCAATATACAATTCTCTTCGTATCTGTAACTTTTTTATAATGTTCTTTACTCTGAAATCCTATGTCCCTTTTTGCCTCGCCAATTTTTTTTTCTTCACTCGTAGATCCTTTACATATTTGATACATTATTCTCAGGTTCTTTTTCCATCTCATAATGAGTTGGCTACCACTTATGCTCGGCTAGCGATAACTCGTTATGAGCTAGATACAACTCATGCTCGACTGGTTTTCCTGGATTTTTCACTAGTTGTTCTTTCCTTCCCCCCGTCTTGTCCTCTTTATTCTCTCTTCTTTCTTGATATTCTTTAGCTTCTTTGTCTTCTTTTGTCTTCTTCTGTCTTCTCCCTTCCTGCACCTTTTCCATGTACTTCATCTCTTGTCATTGTTCCATCCCAAAAAATACCTTCCCAACACCTCCACATGGACTCAATCTCATGTGATATCTAGATTAATGTAAATGCCTCCTTCAATCCTTGAAATCTCTCACATTGTATAGTGATCCAAATATGGCATCCACTGCTTTTTCATCACATAGGAGTCAAATATCTGGCCGAAAATGGTAGCCACACTCTCCCTCGAATTTACACCAAGCTCCTAGATGAGCTCCCTGTCATTGATTCCCTTCAACAACAAATCCTTCGATAGACCTCTTAGAGCTCAAAGGCACAAGATTCTCTGTGACATTGGAATCCATATATTGAGCATGTTGAGATTAGGGTTTATTCTTGGTGATGAACCACGAGGTTTTAGAATCTTCCATGGAAAATGAGATGCAAGTGGGGTGAGGGTTTTTTACACTCACTATTGGAGGAGAATATGTGCTACTTCTTAATGGACCCCAAATATTGTGTTTCTTATGCCACCAGCTTCAACGTTAAAGAAGACAAAACCCTCAAGAGAGAAATCATGGCTCATGATAGCTCGACCCTTGTAATAAACCGCCACCAACATACAACTTGGTAAATGGTGCACACCTTCAGATTAAGGGTTCTAGGAGATCTTTGTGATGATCTACATTACACTTCAATTAAATTTAGCATCGCAGATGAGTCCATCTTGGATCTCATGTACATCAATTTCATGATGCCCATTAAATATTCCATCAAAATTAAGGCTTGAAGAAAGGAGCTTTGTTTCCAATGTGTGTGATGAACCTAACATTCGATAAGGTTTTGATCGACGGGAAAACTCCTCCTACAACTTTACCATGATATGGTTTCCATCAATACATGAAAACTTCACACATTGATAATTGGTTTATATAGGCTAACGGAGACCAAGATTTGACTCCTCTTTGCTATTTTTTTTAAGGAGAAAGTTCGAAAGGTATCTTAACCTTTACATTACTTTTAATTGGAATTTTGGGAAAGATTTATTGGCAGGGTTATTGTTCAGATTCGACACTGAAATATTTGGTTCAGGTTTTTCTATTGGTTTAGATCCATTGGTATCAATTACATTATTTGGATCCTATCTTAGTCATATTGTAATTCAAACTGTGGATGTCTTGACTCTAAATATGTGAACAAATGTAGAAGAAAAAAATCATATATGTTCATTATCTCTTGCCTTTTTTTTTGTAGCCCCATGTGGTAATATTTTGAAATGTAAAAATCATTCCATAGTTAACTTTGTTAGGTGTGTGGTAGCTAACAGAAAAATATAGCTACATGTTTTATCTCCTCTAATTGTTTTTTTGGTGAAACATTGTTGCACTATAAATCCTCATTGGCGGGTGCATAAAGAATGTAAGATTGACTTGGATACATCCCATATCTATACTATTTTCCTATATAACCTACGATCACCGTGGTTGGGTACCTAAGTGTCTCGGTAGATGGAAATATGTCCATAGGATGGCAAGTAATTCAATATTTAAAGTCAAGTTGATGTTAGGCCCTAAACAGGTTCACAAGAATCTGTTTAGAACCAATGTTCGGCCCAAAGGTACAGTTGGTTCCCAACTGGTATATTGTTCTATATCACGGTCTTAAAATTAAAGGGAGGAGCATCCACATTTTATTATAAGAACCCACAATTTGTTTTTGATATTTGGTGATGTCTATATTTGTCATCATCCACCAACATTTTGGGCTTCTTTGTAACACTACCTTGAGTGGTGATCTTGCCCATTTAATTATGTATTCTCATAAGAATTCTTTGGTATCCATGACTCTTGGATTTTACATGTCTTCTTTTGGAAGTTACTCAAGGATTGAATGTCTCCACGCCAAATTTTTGTTGGAGTATATTCTACTTCAAAGGATTTGTCATTTGGATCACACCACTTTGTATGGTGTCACAACTTGTTTACTGGGAGAATTTCAATTGGTTTTGAGTATTCTTCTAATCCTATATGTATTTGGATCCCATTGTGTTGATCTACATCACAGACATAGACTTTGGTTTCTAGCTACATTAGTTATTGCTCAGCAAGGTCAGCCTCTGCATTATTCTCAATCTGTATCGATGATAGCATTGGAGGCTAATGTTTCTTTGGTTAGGAAGAGTGATAGGGATTTTAGTCCCTAATATTTGCATATGTTTTCATATATATTATTTGTGTGAGAATTATTGAAATTATTATTGTCAAGACCTTTTGGTTTCCTAGTCTTATGGGGTAGTTAAGAGCCTTTTTTCCAACTATCTCTATTCTTATGTTTTCTTCTAGTTTTTAGGATCTTGAGAGATTTTCTCTCAGTTTTTTGAGTTAGTCTTCCTCTTGTAAATTTTTTTAAGATTCTTAATTTCTTAATAAAAAATAATGTGAGTTTGTATAATTTATTTATGTGTGTATGAACTCCGCTCATGAGTGGGATTTCCCACTTTGTTTGGAAATCCCACATCTCATAGGTAAGGTAGTTTAATACTCCCCCATGAAAAATCTTGGCATGATATCATATTTTATTACCTCCTTACATAAAAATTAATCCCATAGCATACCCACTTCCATATGTCTCCACTTCAAAAGGCTTCTAGAAGTTTGGCAATGCAAGAACTGGTACTAGACTAATCTTTCATTTCATCATCAAAAACTTTCTTTTGATTCTTTCCCCACTATAAAATCCTACTACTTGTTGTTATGGAGTGGTGCAACTACCATTCAAAGGATATTATGAACTTTCATAGGTATTGTGTTGCACCAACAAAGCTCCTAAACTTAGTGGTATTAGGAGGAACTAGCCATTTAATGATGGCCTCCATCTTTGTGGGATCCATCTTGAGGTCCCCTCCACCAATAACATACCCCAAATACACCAATGACTACTAAGAAAACTCAGATTTATTGAGGTTAGCGAGTAGCTGGTGATTTTTTAGAGTCTCTAACACCTGCATGAGATGTGAGACATGCTACTCCCAGGTAGAGCTATAAATTAGTGTATGATCAAAATACACTATAACAAATGAATATAAATATGGGTGCATTAATACATCATTCATCAATCTTAAAAATGTAGTTGGTGCACTGCATAAACCAAATTGCATGACCAAACATTCATACAAACCTTGCTTTATCTTGAAGGCAATCTTATAGGTGTCTTCTTCTTTGACATGTACCTGGTGGTATCCCAATTTGAGATCCAACTTGGTGAAGTACTTGGCATGTTGCAACTACTTCTTCACTTCATCTTCTTATAGAACATATTATCTATACAACCCAATATTTGGTAATGGGGAGTCATGCAACAACTATATCGTGTTCTTCACTTCCCTCTTAGGTGCAAGTCCTTTAGGTTCCTAGAACACTCCCATGTATCCCTGCAACAGATTCTCAAATTAGTTTTTTTCTCCTTAGTACATCCCTCCAAGGATTCCTTTATTCTTATCAATTCATCACCTAGATGATTCTCTCTTAAGAAAAGACATGCATATTTCTAACTGGAACTATTTAACCTTTTGTATTACTTAGCACATACTAGTGGGATCCTCGATTTACCTTTGTGAATTAGTTATGTAGGACTTTCCATCCTTGATTAGGTGGTACTATTTTGTTGTTTTCATGAATATCTCATCCCTCATATACATATAGGGGATTCCAAACACTACACCACACACATCAAAGGTTACTACATATAACTCCACTTCATCAATAAAATATGTACTTACAACAAATTTTATCTTACATTATTTCATGACCTTGATTAATGAATCCTTGTTCACCCACCCCAGTGGATATGGGATGGGATGATCATGAACCTCCAACCCAAGTTTGTTGACCAGATCAACTGCTATGATATTGGCTTGTGAACTAGAATCGAATGGAGTGTCTACCTTGTTCTTCTTGACCTAGATATTGATATGGAAGTGTTCTTTCATATTGTTCTCTTCCTTGTGATGAAGGCTAGTCAGAATCAACTCTTTCTACACTCAAGTGTAGGAAATCTTCTCATCCACATCTGAGCTTCTCTCTACTTGATTCCTTAAATCCATGGCTAGAAGATTCTTCTTCTTGGCATCCTTCTTACAGTTCTTAGGGTTCATCTCTAGATGTAGTTTCCAACACTTTTCTTTAGTGTGACCATCAATATTGTAATGGATACAATGGTTACTTGGATCCTTGCATGGATGTGTAGTGGTCGTCATCTTCTTATATTTCCATTTCCATTTCTTCTTCCCCTCCTTGGAAGCATATTGGTGCTCTTTCTATTTGGAACCACCTGGATATCCTTTCTTATGGCCTATATTTTCCAGATATTGTGCTTGCAAACAATCCTCATAAACTATCCTAGGCTTTAGGAGCGTCATTTTATTTCACAAATGATTTTGTATATTGGTTGTGGAGCCTAATTATCTTCCTAATTCAAAGGTCTTGTTCCAGTCATATTTGGACACCAATACCTGATGCGGGGGTGTGGGGGGGCTTGCACCCCCAATTCTCTCACCAGGGGGCTCTGTTGGCCCTTGGTCATGGAAGGTTTTGAAGATTAAGGAAAGAAGCAGGAAGTATGAACTACGCAGAAAGCAAATTAATTAAGATTGGGTTGAAGTGGCCAAAGAAGCAGAAAAGAAGGAGGCAAGTAAGAGAAAGCGAGTCGTTGGACAAGAATACCAAGGAGAACAGATCAGCAAGGAAGAGGGATCATGGACAACTCAGCAAGATAAAAAATTCCACCAATAGATGCTTTGGAGCACCTCGCGGGAAAGAAGGACAGGTTGGCGAAGCCCAGAAAATGTGGGTCAAGTTGACCTAGGGTTTTAGATACCTAGGGTTTTGGCCTTTTGGGGTTTTGACACCTAGTTTTTGGCCTAAGGTTGTCCGAGCGTCATTGTAATGTATAAATAAAGGTCAAAAGGACCTGGGTTGGGTTAGAGAATGTAATGAGAAATTATTGTTGTTGAGAGAGAGAAGTATTCTGTCGAGAGAGGGTCTATGTTGTAAGATCTTCAGCTGGGTGCGCAAGGAGGGGAGAGAAAGGGAGATAAGAGGAGAGAGATCTGCAAGTTAAGAATCAGATAGAACTGTATGTTTTCCTATAATATCAAGAAACATAGTTATGTGGATGTAGCCCTAGGGAGAGGGTGAACCATGCATATCTTGTTGTTCAGTTTGATTGATGTGGTGTTTTTTTTTCCTTATGAGTATTCTGTTATTGCATCATTGGGTTAGATATGAGAAATAACTGTGTGAAGTAAGTTTAAGTTGGTAAATGATATCTAGATGATGTGTTGTTGTTGTTCTAGACCCACTTTGCATTTCCTCTGGTTGTAGACACCTGTGTCCTGCAACCCCCTACTACTACTTCAAGTGAGACTGCATCTGCTTTGCAGGTGTTGCCGAAAGGGCCAGTAGTTAGGACTTGTTGGTGCGTTGTTAGAGTTGAACCCTGGGTCTGCCCCTGTGCCAACAAATGGTTTTGTTGCCAAGACTGCGATCTTCTTGAGGGAATGTCAAGGTGGTTTCCATCGAAGAAAGAGATTCAAAAGTGGATAGAAGAACAAGAAAAGGACTTTGCAGAAGCTCGGAATAATAACCCTAATATTAGCACAAAGGATTGGTTGGGAAGGTATATATTTATTGATATACACAAGATTTTCTTTGGAGGAATTCATAAGGAGCTATACGTGTGGTTAGCCAGATTAGTAGATACCCAGTTTGAGATAAAATGTAGACCACCTATGGTTTAGACGTTAGCGTTGATCAAGAAGGTCAAGAGAGTTGAAAACATTGTGTCAAGAGCAGTCGATCACTGGTTTGATAGTACCATTGGAGGGTACATTACTGAGTTTTCTATTGATAGAGTAGAATCATATAGCCAAGCAGAGAGATATTTCCTTAAGGGGCCAAGAGGAAAAATTTTACACTTTTTGAAGTTGAAGATCAAGATGTTATTGCATGAGAAGAACATCTTGAAGATATAGTAGTTGGTCAGATTGATAAGATAATGTTCAAGAATTCAGACAGTGACAGAGACACAGAGGTTGGACACACGCACAGTGGGAGATCATTTAGAGAAGTTCCTCTGGTGAACTTGTTTGAGAAGAATCACGAACCACCAGCACAGGAAGAAGGGTTCTACAGTGGATAAGAAGAAGAGTTATTGAACGACGAACATTCAAATTCCACTAGGGAAGAAGAAGGGAATACTAAAGAACCTTGCCGAGAAGAATCAGAAACTTCAGGAACTGCGTCGACTGTCGAAGTAAGTACTACTACTCCTCATGTTGTTTTAGCAACATTAAGTAACCAAAGTAGTCAGGGTTATCAGAGCAATTGGACCACGGTTACACGCATTTCAGTACATACTCAATCAAGAAACCTAGGAATATCTATGGCAGATGAGATGAGGTTACCCACCTTTAGGGGAGATGGATCTGAAGATCTTGATCAACATTGGTTCTTATGCAAATTTTTATGGAGTATTAAGAATGTCATTGACGAAGTTTTTAAGAGAGCTCAGTTTAGTACTACCCTGAGGGACCGTGCACTGAGTTGGTACATGAAGTTCATCCAAGGAATTTCACATCTGAAACCATTGAACGAGATTAAGACTGCGCTGATTTCCGAATTCAAGAAACCCAAGTTGGAGTTTCATTGCATTACAGAGCTGAAAGAAATCAAGAAGAGAGTAGTCGAACCTGTTTGGGAGTTTGATCAGAGGTTTAAGACCCTTACAGGTCATTTGAGTTTTCAGATTCTAGACAAATAGAATAAAGAATGATTCATTGTTTCCCTCTTACCACACATCAGAGTCCCTCTGATGCAACAGAATATCACTTCGTAATCTAAGGCGTTGGAGATCGCCATGAAACTAGAATCAGCCCCTGTGGGAGAGTCCATCTCAGGTATGAGTCAAATTTTGAGTCAGCTAACTAGCTTATCACTGCAGGTCGAAGATATGAAGAAGGATAAGGGAAAAGATAAAAGAGAAGATATTTGGTGTATCGGATGCAAATTAGAGGGCCATGACAAGGAGCATTGTCCTCTATTTCATGATTACTTGGCTTCAGGAGATCTGAGCCCTTTGAAGCAGGTTAGTCTACATTGGTGCAAGGTATTTAGAAATCGGCATCGCCATGGTGAATGTTATTACATGCAAAAATATTTCCAGACACCTACCAACCTTTACTGCACATTATGTAAATATGTGGGGCATGATGAGAAACATTGTAGGGCTTATGACCTCTTGAATGAAATATCAAGCGACGCATATAGAATTCAAGGTGAAGCACAACAAGAAGGAAATACTACGCAGTTTAACTCCCCAAGAAGAGGAAACTTTAACCCTCGTGGTGGATTCAGAGGAAGAGGACGAGGAGGAGGTATGGGTCGAGGTCGAGGTCATATCATTTGTTATAACTGCGCACAGGCGGGACATTTGGCAAGGGACTATCAGAACCCTTATACCACTTGCAGCTACTACAACTCATTTGAACATGTTATTGAAGATTGTCTCGTGCTGTTAGCCAAAATTCAGGAGAGACGAGGAGGAAACCCACAAGTACAATTAATATCAACAGAAACTCATGGAGTGGATCCTAGAGTCGTTGTTATCACTAGAGGAGGTGTTGCTACAGGAGAAGACAGGATGACTCCAACAAAGACTACAGACGAATCAGGGGTCAGAAGGACTGTAGAGAAGACACCAGATTTTGATCCAAGGAAAGAAAAGCAGATATTTAAATAGGGAAGAAGAGAATTTGGAGGAGACCAGGTTTCTTCATCAAAGGCACAACCAGAAGTGAGAGAATGTTGGATACCTATGGAATTCGATCAGTCTACATCACCAGGAGAAGGGAAAGAGGTAAGCAAGCTTGTTAGTTTCTTGTATACATTCATTGATTTGATTCAGGATGAAAGAGCCATACAAGAACTACAACACTTGATCCGACAGTATGAATCAAGGAAGGTAGACCCTTTGCTCAATAGATCAGTACATCAAGTATCCAAATAGAGAAGGACAAATAAAGAACTACACCTTAATGCTTAGATTGGAGATTATGATATAGATTATGTGGTCCTCGACTTAGGATCAGAAGTCAATGTTATGACGAAGCAGACCTGGGCACTGATGGGAAAACCTAAGTTAATTTATTCCCCTATCAGGCTTAGGATGGCTAATCAGTAGGCAGTAAGCCCCTCTGGGAGACTAGAGCATGTCCATGTGGACATCGACAGGGTAAGAACATTTGTGGACTTCGAGGTGATTGAGATAGTTGATGATATTTGTCCTTATCCTGCGATGTTAGGAATTGATTGGGATTTCAACAATTCCACTGTTTTTGACTTAAAGAAAAGAAGAATGAATTTTGAAGGTGATGGCCTTAGGTTCATTGCCCCTCTGGATCCTTATGAAGGTCGCAGATACATAGAACCCATCAAAGAAGAATACCATGCATATGAGCTAGAGAATATATATAAATTGATAGCGAGATGACAGGATTACATTAACCCTACAGCAGATAGGAATTTAAGTTGGTGAAGTGAAAATGCATGCTCATCGGACTCAGAAGAGGCACTGGAGAATTGGCAGAACAAAATGTATGAAGTCTCTACGCGAAAGTGTGCTATATTGACCAGGGAAGTTCGCTAGATTGACACAGAAGTAAGCAATCTGCCCACATTTGATGGTTTAAATCATTTAGAAACATTCTTATCAGATTTTGAAGAAATTTTACCAGTACAACAGAGATCGTTGGCACTGGATGAGGCTTTGAAAGAAACTCCAGCAAGATGGCGGGGGACACATAAAAAGAACATCGCGGACTGGATGCAATGTCGCACTTTGATGGCAGTGCACTTTTCAGAAAAATTAGAAGGATGTGAAGTTTGATACACAGGTCAAAGTTGTCTGAAGGACCATGTGCGAGGTTGTGAGGAGGCATGGAGCATAATTCCTCAAGAACAGTGGGTCCATAAGTTCATCAACACTCTGGACACAACGCCTATCAATTGGTATCTTCAAGCAAAACTATGCCTCACCACTTTAGATTGGTACGACATGACTCAAAAATTTGTAGCTACATTTTCATTTGAAATCCAATACCCTTCAATATATCAAGCTCTACAAGTTGTAAGAAAGAAAGTCTTTGAGGAGGCACCTAACCTCCCTATTGAGCAAGAAGAGGATGAATGGACTGAACCTCTTCAGAAATTGCAAAGATGTTACAATTTCAATGATGATGAAGATGATGATCCTAGGAATGTGAACATCACGGAAACAGAAGGGTGGAAAGATGTAGAAGGACCAGGAGTCGAACTAACTTTCATTGGAAAGCCAATCAAAATCAAAAAAATTAATATTGGAACAAAGCAAGCACCTAAGCTTGCTAATGTTGGAGATTACTCGGATGATGCCACCATTGATAAGATCAGAGAACTACTGCATGAATATCAGGACTTGTTTCCAACCAAGTTCACTGATATGAAGGGCATTAAAGGAACCATGGGAGAGATCAATATCCCCTTGAAGCCAGATGCCAGGCCAGTTAAGCAGAAACCCTACATATTGAATACCAAAAATAAGCAGAAAGTGAAGATTGAACTAGACAAGATGTTGGAAGCAAGAATCATAGAACTTGTGGAAGAATCAGAATGGATTATCCCTATGGTGGTACAAGATAAGAAGATAGTAGAGATCAAGATATTTGTAGATCTCAGAAATCTAAATGATGCCTACTTGCATGACACATTCCCTACACCATTTACAAACGAAGTGTTAGATAATGTAGGCGGTCAGGAATTTTACTCCTTCACAGATGGATTTTCAGGTTATCACCAGATCAGGATTGCCAAGGAAGATCTCCATAAGACCACATTTGCAACAGAATGGGGATCCTACCAGTACACAGTGATGACTTTTGTATTAAAGAATGTACCAACCATATTTTCTAGGGTGGTGGTCGAATCATTCAAGGATTTTTTAAGCATATTTTGATGATTGGACTGTTTTTAGCTTATTACAAAACCATATTGAATGTTTAAGACTAATGTTGGATAAGTGCAGCCAATGTCAGATTTCCCTGAACCAGAAGAAGTGCATCTTCTTTTCACCCTTTGGAGTGCTACTAGGGCATATTGTGTGTAAGCAAGGGTTTTTGGTAGATCCGTCCAAGATTTCCATTATTGTTGATCTACCCCCCTACCTCAGTCCGGAAACTGCGCACTTCGCTAGGACATACTGGATACTACAAAAAGTTCATTAAGGGTTATGCATAGATTACAACGCCTATGGAGAAGTTATTAAAGAAAGATTGCCAGTTTCAATGGACAGAAGAATGTCAACAGAGCTTTGACACACTGAAACAGAGAATGGTTACTGCACCTATTCTGGTTTTCCCAGATTGGAGCAAGGAATTTCACGTGCATGTCGATGCTTCATCTATTTCACTATGAGTAGTGTTAGAAAAACCAGGGGCAAGAGATATTGACCATCCATTAGCCTTTGCTAGCACGAAGCTATCTACAGCTAAGATAAACTACACTACCACTAAGAGAGAAGGTTTAGCCATGGTGTACGCACTGCAGAAGTTTCGACACTACTTGTTGGGAGGACATGTTAAGATGTTCACTTATCACACTGAATTGAAATACCTATTCAAAAATCCAGTGTTGGGGAGAAGGATATGCATATGGTTACTATTATTCCAGGAATATGATTTTGAAATAGTGGTCAAGCCAGGAAGAATGAACAAGGGACCTGACCACTTGTCTAGGTTGGAGCATGGAGAGGAACCTACTAGTTTGGAGGATACACTACCAGATGCACAGTTGTTGGCCATCAGGAAGATTGATGATCACTTCGTCGAGATAGTTCAGTTCTTGTCCACAGGGATGGCACCTCGCGAATATACAATCATTTAGAAGAAACAACTAGTAGTTTGCGCTGCATATTTTTCACTTATAGATGGACATCTATATAAGATGGGACCTGATGAGATCTTGAGGAGATGTGTTATGGAGGTAGAAAGACCATTGATTCTAGTGGAATCACATGAAGGCATCATAGGAGGACACTATGCAGGAAAAGCAACAGTGCAGAAGGTTCTTAGAGTTGGCCTCTGGTGGCCTACTTTACATAAAGACACTAAGGAATACTATAAAGCCTGTGATGAATGCCAAAGAGTTGGGAAACCTTCCAGAAGATATGAGATGCCTTTAGCACCGCAACTGACCTTACAGGAATTTGAGAAATGGGCCATTGATTTCGTGGGACCTATTAACCCATCAAGAAAGTACATAGGATCTAGATACATCATCACTGCAATAGAGTATTTGACCATATGGGAAGAAGCAAGAGCGGTGAAAGATTGTAGTGAAACTACAGGTGTGCGTTTTATATTTGATGATATCATAACCAAGTTTGGATGCCTGAAGACCTTGATGAGAGATCAAGGTACACACTTTATTAATAAGACTATCGAAGCTTTGACTTAGGAATTTGAATTCCACCATCATAAGAGTACTCCCTACCATCCACAAGCGAATGGGACAGTCGAAGATTTCAACAAGATCTTGGAGACAGCTCTGATGAAGATTTGCAGTGTGAAACTGGGTACCAGACACAAAAAAGACAGTCTGCATAAGGAACAAAGGGATAGAGTAGAAAGAACAGGCTGCCCCGCACAGTCTGAAGTCGAAGTGAAATAGAAGGGTCAGACCTGAAGTGCCTCGGGACGAGTCACATGTGAGTGTTGGGGGCCTATTGGTCCTTGGTCATGGAAGGTTGTGAAGATTAAGGAAAGAAGCGTGAAGTACGAACTGCGCGGAAAGAACATTCACTGAGATTGGGTCGAAGTGGCCAAAGAAGCAAAAAAGGAGCGAAGTAAGAGAAAGCGAGCCACTGGACGAGAAGACCAAGGAGAACAGATCAACAAGGAAGAGGGACCATGGACAACTCAGCAAGCGAAAAAATCCACCAATAGATGCTTTGGAGCACCTCGCGTGAAATAAGAAAGGACAGGCTGGCGAAGCCCAGAAAACGTGGGTCAAGTTGACCTAGGGTTTTAGATACCTAAGGTTTTGGCATTTTAGGGTTTTGACACCTAGGTTTCGGCCCAAGGTTGTCCGAGAGTCATTGTAATGTATAAATAAAGGTCAAAAGTACCTGGGTTGGGTTAGAGAATGTAATGGCCAATTATTGTTGTTGAGAGAGAGAAGTATTCTATCAAGAGAGGGTCTGTGTTGTAAGATCTTCAG
>ML792097.1:431582-463301 GCA_009831015.1 Picea engelmannii | reverse complement strand
CCCCCCCCCCTGGGGGTGAGGGATTCGAGGGAAGCGCCCCCGAAGTGAAATTTTGGGGAAAATTGCCTTGTAAAATATTGTAATTTCGTAGTCAATATGGATCGTTCATTATAAGGTCACAAATCTGATGGTAGAAGTTATGTTAGGAATTTTTTTCCTATAAGGAAACCCTCTTTTATGTATGAGAGAATTGTATTGTGATTGTTTGGGTGAGTGAATATTGTATTATGAGAGAGGATGATGTGAGAGAAAGAAGAGGAAGTTACAGCGGGTATGTTGTAGGTTGTATCCCTTCATTTGTTTTATATTAATAAAGGAAGGACTCGGAAATTTCTCTAGTGGACGTAGCCCACACTAGGTGAACCACATATATCTATGTCTCTATTGTATTGTGTATCTTATGTGTTTTATTTCCGCATTTGTTTTATTTTATTACTCTGTGATCCTATTTTTTATAACAATGTAGACCCCCCAAAAAATTAAGGACTACATCTAGGTTCTTGGGAGAGATATCCAACATGATATACATATTCCTAAATTTGTTGGTGTACTCTTGCAAACTTTGCCCCTACCTTTGCCTGAAGTAATGTGAACATATCCATTGGTCCTCTACATACCCAATAGGGTAGATTTAGGACTTAATGAGGGTTTTGAAATCCTCCCACTTAGTTATTGGTGTATCACCCTCCATTCTAAGTGTCTCCATGTGAATTTTCCACCAGGTTAATGCATGTCCCTCTAATTTCAGTCAGGCAAATGAAATCTTCTACTCCCTGACAAACAAAATCTTCTACTCTGCATCTATGTTGTAAACACTAAAATAGACCTGTAATTGTTGCAACCAATGGTTCAACTTTACTACATCAATCCCACCTTGTTATGGCTTGATATCCACTTTCTCTTCCATTTTAAATAAATACTATGAAGGGGTAATGTCACTGAACTTAGTTTCTATTTATTGAGCTCTTTCCTTGACTACTTTTCTAGGCCTTCATTATCTCCCAATTTCCTCTCTAATTTGATATATGAGTTAGAGCCTCCAACCTCTCTGAATGGTCTAAGATTATTTGTTGCATCTTCCATGAGGAGGGTCATATTACAAGATATATCATCAAATTTCTCTTCCAACCTCACAAATCTCTCCTCTGTTAGATCTCAAGGGTTGTTGTGAACAGACTCATCCGCCATGGCTAGGGTTCTACAACTTTTTTCTTAAGCCAATTCCTAGATCCTGTAAATTTCCACAAATATCCCAAAGAAACTTGATCTTCTACAAATATGATATGTAAACTATCATGGATATTAGACTAGAACATTTCATCACAACATATCGTATAATATTCTGAAATCTTAGACTATGCAAACTAATTTTCCTTAGATACCAAATTAATTAATTATTATATTTGCTTGATATTATGAAATAACTAAAATACAAAAAAGAAAGAAATGAGAAAAATAACACACCATCCACACACAAATGAAGATAATATATATCTTGGGAAACCCAATATGGGACAGAACACAGCTAGAAAGTGAGGCCTATGTTGTTCTCTCTTTTCTTCAATTATGAAAATGAAAATACAAAGAAAGAGGCACTCACTATGGAGTTTCCTTTGACACTATCGCCTATATGGATGATACAGAATCGTTTCCTCCCCTTTTATGCTCTGAAAACACCACCCCTAGATGCTCTGCTCAACTATGGAACAAATACCATGATAAAGAATGGAACCCTTTCACCTCCTAGTGGCTTGGTATTTAACATAGCCCAATAGTCGTCTAAGGTTAGGGTTTTTTCATCCTAAACCCTCAATTAGTGATAAGGTTTAGAACTTCTAGAATATTCTTGAAATACCACACATGGCTAGCCCCATATATGTGAGTAATGAGGGATAAAAAGGCATCCACTCATACCGTGGTGGTCAACAAGGTAGGTCAGCTTGTAGGAGGCATAACTTTCGCATACGAGATCGATTGAGATGATTTTCACACCGTTGGAAAGGTCCTGGTGTGTAGATCAACATTAAGGGAATGGGCACAAGTTTTGGAAAATGTAACCCTAAAACAATAAATTAAATTTTTTGGAACCCAAATTTTTGGGTCCAGTTTTGTGCACGCACACAAATGAAAGTTGTGCACGCTCATCTAGAATTTTTGCGAGCACCTAAGGGGATGTGTGAAAGAATTACATAGTGTGCACATAGGACCAGGTTTTGTTAGTACTGTGCTAAGTCTAAAGGTGTTCAAGGGCATGTCAGTCTGAGTTTCTTCAGTTGAGCACATTGTTCTGAGTTTTGTCAGTTGCGTTAGAAACCAAGAAGATGCATGCCGGAAGAAAGAAAGGAATCATCAGGATATCTCCTAGAATGATTTCTTCAAGCAGAAGATGAAGACGTGGGGTGGCCAAAAGATGAGTTGGATAGGAAGTTTAGATTTCCCTTGATTCAAAGAACCTACGTGGATCCCTGGCAGGTACCAGAAGCCTCCAAGGTTGTTAGATCAGGCAAGTGAGTGGAGAAGAATAATGAAGGACATGGCTCCCGAGAAGAAAAGGATATAAAGAGATCTCTCATGTTAGAAAATAGGGTAGTTAATTTCTGAATGCATCAGTCCCAGAGCTCTGAGTTAGCCTATTGTAATATTTTGTTGTATGGATAAGTATCCTGTGTCATTTATTTGTATTCCCACTATTTATATAGTAATTAGATGAAGTCTTATGGTTATTCAGCTCAATTATTCAGCACAATTTATATCTCTAATATGATGGAATACATCCAATAATAAAGATATGGAAATTTTGTTCTATCATGTGTTTTTCATGAATGAGTAGCACTCGTGCGTGTATAGTTTTAATCCTTAGTTCTTATTAGAATATCATACATGATTTAAATGGATTCCATTTATAGTATTGTTTGGTATGTTTGATCCTTCATCCCTGACACAAGACCTTATGGTCTCTGTGATTCTCTTTGCATCTAGGGTGAGACCTTCCTTAACCTTGGTCAAGGATTGATATGTCGATGCTTAGGGGTTTTTGTTGGACACGCTTTGGATGAACCCTAGGTATTAAACCCCCCAATGTTAGGAAGGTCATTGCACACACAAGCGTGTACTGAAATAATGACACTGCACAGTGCCGACAAATGGTTCCATTGTCGGGACGTGAAGTCTTGTTGAGATTGATGGAGGAAAAGATGAATGTGGTGGCATCCATATAAGGAGGAGATTGAAGATAGGATAGAATCAAAAAAGGATGATTTTTCCCTACGAAAAACAAAATGATAGTGGGTGAACGTGAAAGAATGGAAAGGTAGATACATTTACTCTAATATGCATGAACTCATTTTCACAGAATTTCCATGTTTGTTGCGTGAATGGTTAAAAATACAAATGGAAGTTAATTTGATTTTGTTACCATTGGATTAAATAGTATGGGATCAAGCTAAGCCTAATAGTCTAAAGGAATTGGATAACAAGTGGACTTGGGCTATTGAATTTTGGTTTTCTCGAGTGAAGGAAGGATACATTATTGAGTTTTCTATAGAATATAGAGATTCTTTCAGCGACGATGAAAGAAAGTTTGAAGACAGTCCAAGAAAGTGGATGTTAAAAGAGATTCCCCTTTGGATCAAGATGTTTTTCATAGAAAAAATAGTGATGCTCATGGATCCTGATAGGATGGTTGAGTAAACCCCTTAGTGTTGGGGGGGTTCTAGCAAAGGTGGGTGAAAAAGAACCATAGAATGGATCCAGTGAGGAGGATACAAGAATTTGTTGAGATTAGGTGAGGGCTGGAATGGATCCAGAAGAGAAGAGGAGAAAAATATTTGAAAGATATGCAAGAAGAGATGAGTTGATGGAGAAAGTTGAGAGGAAGAGTAGAGAAGAGTTATGCGAGGGTGCGCAGTGAGGTGTCAGGCCCAGAATGAAGAGGAAGCTCACACCAAGCAGTGGTGTGGGAGAGGATGTTTTGCCAAAGTGGATCACAGGTGAGGACAGGCCTATGAAGAGGCTTGGAGACAAAAATACCAATAGTGACAGTAGTGGTGGTGAGGGCCTAGATGATGAAGCTCGTACCCTTTGGCTATTGTGGTATGCCAAAACCTTAAGAGGAGAAAGAACGCACATGTGTTGTACGTGGGCACAAATTTGTGGTGCATCGATGGACTTGGAGGAGGAAGCGTCACATGGTTACGCGCTAACAAGAAGAGAAGTTGTTGCGCAGTATAGTGGGGTGCCAATCAGATGGGATTTTGACTCTCTATGTAGTGATGGAACATTGAGAAGCCAAGCGAGTGGCACACAGAGAATTCATGTGATGAGCGAAGACACTGACTCTGTGCAAGGTGGTCGTACAAATATCAGACCGGGAAATGAATCGCATAGTGGCATTGTATGGATCATCCCGAAGATAGTCACACACATTGGTTGTGCATAGTCATATCAGGAGGAGAGGGTGCAGTATGTGAATGCATCATAAGTGAAGGAAGATGGAGGCTCTCCAAGTGGTGGGGGACATGAATTGATAATCTTGGATAGTCTTGCGCAGATGCAACTAGATATTTCTTTGGGTCCCCTAACAAGAAATTTCAGGAGAAGATGGTCTTACCTCCCCCCCCCCCCTCCCTTGTTCCACCCCCCTTGCACATTTTTAATCAAAAAAAAAACACAACATATAGTGAAGAGGTTAGTGTTGAAGAAAGAGAAGAAGAAGAAAGGAGTGATGACATAAGTAAAGGAGAAGTTGAAGTCAACAATACTTTACCCCAAGCGATAGTGGTGTGGAAGGATCCAGACAATAGAAGTCAAAAGAGTGGAACTAACTCTAGTTCCAAGATGGCCAACCAAGATAGTATGTTTATATTTCTTGTGTTCCATGGAATGGGTAAGGATGATGTTGAGAAACACTGGTTCACCTGCGAAGAAATCTAGTTTGTAAAGAGAGTTACAGATGAGGCGGCTAAGATCGCACAACTGGAGACTATGTTCAGGGACCAGGCCCTAACATGGTACATGAAGTATAAGGCTAATGTGTCAGTAGAACAAGTGAGGTCCTTGGTCGATATCAAACAAGATCTACTTTAGGAATTTTAGAAGATTAAGTTAGAGTCCCAATGCATTACATAAATCAAGCAAATCAAGCAAAAGGAAGGAGAGCTCATCTGGGATTTTAAACAATAGTTCAAAATCTTGTTTTATAAGCTGAAGTTCTAGATCTAGGATGTGTATCACAGAGAATGTTTCATTGTGGGGTTGCTCCCCCATATCTAATTCATGCTCACCTAGCAAAAGGTGATGACTTGGGTCGAGGAAGTAGAGATCGTTATATGCTTGTAAGCCACACCTGGAGGCGTAGAAACATCGATCGGGTTGGTGTAGGTTCAACCACAATTGGTCAACCTAACAATATAGTTGCAAGATATGTCCAAGGATAAATTCACGCATGAACATGTGTGGTGCACTACATGTCGTTCATAAGGGAATCAATGAGACGAGCGTCTGACCCTTCCAAATTATGTGGTGACAGGCGCATCAAGTCCATTTCCATATGGAAAATTGGAATGATGTGAAAGATTCCATCAGTGGGACCATGTTCCACCTTACTTCTCCACCTTATAGAAGTATCAAGTGATGAATCACACCCCCGTCTGTGAATTTGGTAATTCCTTCAGCCACAATATCAATAGTTGTTGCTTGCTCCAATTGATGCAAGATAATCCATGGGATGCATTCTAGGTACAAGAGGAACAAAAGGGTGGTGAGCGTGGTGGGGGTGATAGAGGCAGATATCAAGAAGGACCTCGAGGTAGGTATGGACGCGACTGTAGAGACAAGGCTATGGTGGAGGAGGTGAAAAACCACCACATTTTTAAATTGTGGTGAGATTGGCCATGTCTCACAATTCTACACTAAGGCGTCCGTGCTCTGCGCATATTGTTATAGTCCTAAACATGTAACTAAGGAATTTCCAGACTTGCTAAAGAAATGAGAGAAAAAGAAGGGTAAATGTATGTTCATGGTACATGCCTAGCCATGCAAAAACAAAAAGAAGAATGGAGAAGTGGATGTCCAGGTAGTAACCCATGGAGGGGTGAAGACCGAGGAAGACTTCAAGAACAGAGAAGGTTTGGGTCAAAAAGCAGAGGGAAAGATCCGGAAGGTCCCCCAACCCCCTCCTAAGTTTGATGTGGCTCAGTAGAAGCGGTTTCTATGCAATGCACAGAGATCCTTGGAGGAATAATGAGCACGTGAAGTGTTGCCATGCGTGACTCACGGGTCTCTTGAAGAGGCATGAGTCTGAGAGGAAGTTCATAGGGTGACGCAGAGGTCATTAGAAGAAGCACAAATCTATGAAGAAGTGCAGCAGGAAACGTGAATAACTACAATACGTGATGTAGAGATACTTGGAGGCATCTCGTGTGTGTGAAGAAATACAGCACGGAACCGAAAGATTGATAGAAGAATAACATAGACATGTTATGTTGTGACGCACTGAGCAAGAAGTGTATGAACAACACCAAGAAGAGTTGCAATGTATAGCGTGCATAGAATCCTTGTGTGACCTCAGTCACATGGAAGAATCAGAATATCAAGTCAATACATTGTTACGCTGCTATTTTTGTTTTCTCAGAGATCCAGATGTTGCAAGCAAGTTGACTCGGATGTTAACTACTTGCACGAAAGAACAAGGAGAGGAAACCATCATTGCAACTCTGCTGCCAGAAAGGGATGTCTGGAAGGTCAGCAAGAAAAAGCGCACTAGACAAGAGTTTAAGATGAAAATAGAGCTCGATGGGTATGATATAGATGGAGTAATGTTGGATCTAGGATCTAATGTGAACATTTTAGCCAATAAATCCTGCAAAGTGATGGACAAACCTAAGTTGGTATGGTCTCCCATTCAGCTTCAATTAGCTAATTAGTACAAGATCTAACCCATCGGTCGGTTGGACTAGGTAGAGGTGAATATAGAAGGAATAAAAAAAAGGATGAATTCAAATTCATTCAAATCATGGATGAGTCATATCCCTAACCTGCATTGCTAGGAATCGACTGGGATTTTGACAACAATGCGGTGTTGAATTTGAAGAAGCACCAATTTTCATTTGATACTTACACCCTATGCGATTTCATGCCATTGGATCCATATGAAGGTGACCACTACAATGATCCTATCGAAAAGGATGTGCAGATATTGACAATTGAAAACATTTACAAGGTCATGGGGCATAGGGAGGATTACATCAACCCCACCGTAGACAGGGAATTAAGTTGGAGGAGTGTCAAGTATTATGACAAAAATACTGAAGATGCCTTGGATAGATGGAAGAATATCATTTATGAGGTCTCAACAAGGTGATGCACGCGGACCACAAAGGCAATGTGATGGATAGGATCTGAACTTTCTAAGGCCCTGCAGTTTGATGGCATTGGGTCAGTGGAGACATTCCTAGTCCAAATGGAGAAGACCATCCCCACAGAGCAGAGACTTCAGACCATGGATGTCGTGGATCAAGGAACCCTAGCGAAGTGGTGGTTGACCCATCACATGAATATTTTTAATTGGGAGCAGGTAGCCAAGTTTATACAAGTGTGCTTCCAAAGCATCGTCGACTTTGAAATGGCCAACCAATATAAGGGTATAGAGGATCCCCAAGAACACATCTCCTTTTGCGAATGAATTTGGACTGATAAGAACATCCCTCAATCCCAATGGGTCCATCGGTTTATCCATACCATGGATATGGTCCCCCGAAGCTAGTATATCCATGAGGAACTCTATAGGGAAACAAGCGAGTGGACCCATATGACTTCCTAGTTCCTTTCGACATTTCAGTTCACTTCAGATAATCCAGTTGTCAACGAAGCACTCAATCGGGTTAAGGACTTTAATTTTCACTGGAAGCCAAAGGTTTTGGTCCATCAGTGATGTTCTCACATCACCAGCAAGTGGCCAAGCTAACATAAGTAGTACATTGTTGGAAGATTGAAATGGACAACATTGACAATGATGACCCCCGCAACGTCCAGATCTAAGAATCTAAAAGAGAACATGCACTAGAGGGAAGGGTGGAAAAGACGACCATGCTAGATTATACTGGCCCTATCATGATTAAGAAACACAATATTGGGACAGAAGAAGCATCGAATATGACCATTATTGGGGATTATTGGGACAAGGAGACCATCACCTAGGTTGTTGACCTCCTGAAAGAGTATGAAGACTTATTTCCTCAAAGTTTTTTTGAGATGAAGGGAATCACGAGATCCTTAGGAGATATGAAGATCCAACTTAAACCTGATGCCAATCCATTCAAGAGAAGACCCTACAATCTAAATCCTATATACAAAGAAAAAGTGTGAAAGGAGCTAGATCACATGCTAGATGTCAAGATCATTGTCCTTGTTGAAGAATCTGACTGGACCAGTCCAATGGTCGTTCAACCCAAAAAGAATGAGGGAATTAAAAGATGTGTAAATATATAGAGCATCAACGCAGCATGTTTCATGATCCTTTCCCAACTCCTTTCACCGACGAGGTGCTGGAAAACATTGGCAGCAGGAAAGCCTATTCATTCACGGATGGTTCATCCGGATATCATCAACTTCGGATCATAGAGGAAGATCAGGCCAAAACCGCATTTGAAACCGAATTGGGGTCCTTTGCATATACAATCATGTCCTTACAGTTAAAAATTCCCCCACAGTATTTTCTCTGATAGTGGTAGCAGTGTTCAAAAAGTTTATCCATAAGTTCCTTGAGGTATTCTTGGATGATTGGATTGTGGTCAGTCTAGTAAAAGGTCATATACAAGCTCTCTGAATAATACCGGATTGATGCCGCCAACTTCTTATCTCTTTGAATTTGAAGAAGTGCATATTTTGTACTCCCTTTGGTATATTGCTTGCCCATGTCATGTGTAAAGACGACTTGGTAGTCGACCCAGCCAAGATTGTCTCCATCCTAGATATGGTAGCCTCTACTTCAATTCATAGGATGCACGTAAAATTGGGACATAAAGGATACTACATACGATTCATCCATAATTTTTCTCAGATCTCAACCCCATTGAAAATTTTGTTGCGTAAAGATATTAAATATGAATGGACATCGGAATTCCAGCAAGCTTTTGATACCCTGAAGGAAAAACTAGTTACTGCACCCATTGTTTTTTTCTGAATTGGTCAAAGATATTCCATGTTCATGTCGATGCTTTATCCATCATGTTGTTTGCCATCCCCACCCATCCAAGGGAATACAATATCGATCATCCAATCTAATTTTCTATCCGAAAGCTATCTAATGCTAAGCAGAATTATACTACCACCGAGTGCGAATTTCTAGCTATGGTATATGCCCTGCAAAAATTCTGCCACTACTTGTTGGGGTCCATCTTCAAATTCTTGACTGATAATTCCACCCTCAAGTATTTAGTTAACAAACCAATGTTGGGTGGCTACATATACTGATGGTTTCTCTTGTTTTAGGAATTTGAGTTCGAGGTTGTGGTAAAACCAAGAAAACACAATGTGGGACCCGATCATCTGTCGTGCATTGAGACGAGGGAGGCTGCTAACAGCCTCAGTGATGAGATTCCCAATGCACAACTCTTTTGCATCGAATTTTTCCCAGATAAACTGGTCAAAATAGTTGAATTCCATATTTCCAAACAAGCTCCCAAGGAATATACCCATGCACAGCGTCACCAACTAGTGACCCGCAATGATGATTATCAATTGATTGTTGGGAAGTTGTATAAGTTGGGTGCAGATGGAATCCTACGTCATTGTGCTTTGGTACATGAAGGATATTCCATCCTATATTAGCCACACTAAGGAATTGTTTGGGGCCATAACGCTGACAAATCCACTACACGCAGGGTTCTACGTGTTGGCTCTGGTGGCCCTCTCTCTTCATCGATTCTAAGGACTACTGCAAGCATTGCGATGTATGTCAATGGGTGAGAAAGCATTGCCAAAGATATGAGCTCCCCCTATTCCCAATGACTGCACTTGAACCCTTTGAAAAATGGGCCATCAAGGGTTTTGGACCTATCAATCTTCCCACACAGTGTAGTGGCACTCACTACATTATCACTGCCACAGAATATCTGGAAAGATGAGCTAAAGTCATGATAGTCAAGGATTGTACAACCAAGACTACGGCGCGCTTAATTTCTTACAATATTATCACCATATTCGTATGTCCACGGATATTAATGAGTGAACAGGGCTTGCACTTTCTAAATGAGACCATCCAATAGCTCACTCAAGAGTTCACAATCCATTACTAGAAGAGCACTTAGTATCATCCTCAAGATAATGGTACGGTTGAATATTTCAATAAAATTTTAGAACATACCTTAACCAAAGTTTGTAATGTGTAGGGTGATGACTGGGATCAGCGTATCCCCAAATTTTTATGGGCTTATCAAACCACATGAAAAAGGTTGATTAAGCACACACCTTTCATATTAGTCTATGGGAAGAAAGTGGTCATGCCATTAGAATTTGTGGTTCCGAGCCTCCGAGTCACTCTCGTGACTCATATGACCAATAATCAATTCCTCTAACATAGGTTGGATGAGATTATGGAACTCAAGGAAGACCATATAATGGTAGGCTTCAGCCAAGTGGTGGAAAAATACAGACAGAAGGCATGGCACGACCCTAACATTCACCAGAAATTCTTGTAGTGAGGATCCTTAGTTCTATTATATGACAACAAATATTCCCAGCGTCCTAGTAAGTTACGTATGTGATGGCTAGGCCCATTTCGCCTAGTATACATCACTAAAGCATGTGCTACCAAGCTGTAAACTCTACAAGGAAAACCACTAAAAGGTCTCATTAATGGTAGCATGTTGAAAGTGTACTACGACCCTTAAGGGTCAATCGTCATTTAATATTTTTGTCAGCCTTTACAGAGAAATGCGGTAATATTAGTATGGATAGTACAGTGTTTCACACAATTCCTAGTTGGCATAAGTTTAAGTTTAATTTTGATAGTACAAGAATTTCAACTTCACAGGGGAGATCCTTCTAGTGACAGTCGAAGGCAGATCATCGAGATTGCAAATGGTGGCAGTGTACTTGCCCAGGTATTGGGGCATGCTCGTTTAGCACAAGTCATGTGGGTACTAACCCAATTTCTTACCCATTATGTTCCTCAAATATCCCTCAGTCCCATATGGGATGTTGGCTTATGCCTTAAGTAATTAGTCAGATATAGCATCACATTCTTCGATAACCCTCTACAGTACAATCGATCTAAATATTTTATCGACCTGTCCACTGTATCCTTCTAACGATTTCTTATTTCCCTTCCCACCATCCCTCCCCCCAAGTCCCTTTCTCCCTGCCATGCCTATATACTCCAAGGCCCCATCCCCCATCCCTCACATTTCTCTACCATATTATCACTGTGATTCCCTAGCTTCCCTCTCATGGCATGCCTTAGCCGACTCTTCATCGATTTTTTATCATCATCTCACTCAATTAGCCCCAGCAGCTCTTTTTACCTCTACCACCTATTTCTTAGTATATCATACCCTGCTTGGCCTAACCCTGATCCTCTCTAATATAATATTTTCAATCCCCTGCTTTATGAACACTCACTTTCTTTCTCTCACAGCCAGCCTACTCCCCACTACACCCAACATTGCTTCCTTTTGCACCATGATTCATCCCCTTTACTATTCAGAATATACCTTTCTCAAGGACTCGCTCAATACCCTCCTTACCACTATCTGCACCAATTCCTCCCTAGGAGCAAGCAGGTCGGAACAATTTCCTCTCGCTCCTCCCATTCATTCTAGCCCTATGATCGCATCCTGTCACCACTTCCAGAACCCCCAAAATTCTAACGATCAAGACTTCCTACTCACCCTGGCAACCCCAGGACAACACGATGAGTAGAGAATGATGCTATATCTTAAGGGAAATGCGCTTCTCGATCGTATTTCACCATAGGCACCAGCGAATGTACCGGCTCAAGTAATGAGACACAATCACAATTGTCCTGCACAACGATGATCTGATCTTCCTCCAACTTTTCCCTATTGATTATGAAGCAGATTTCTTGAGGAAAATCCAAGTAATAGTGGTGGGGGCATGTTGGCACCCAAAGTTTTGGGTCCAATTTTCCGTGTGCACACAAAAAAAGTTGTGCATTCTCATCTAAAATTTTTGCGAGGGCATAAGGATATGCGTGAAAGAATGTCATAGTGTGCGCATTAGACTGGGTTTCTTTAAGCAATGTTCCAAGTCTAAAGGTAATCACGGGCACGTAAATCCATTTTTTGTCTGTTGATCTCTCTAGTATGAGTTTTTTCAGTTACGCTGGAAACCAAAAAGATGCCCATCGGAAGCAAGAAAGGAATCATTGGGATATCTCTTGGAATGATTGTTGCTAGCAGCAGATGAAGACGTGGGACAGCTATAAGATGAGTTGGAAATGAAGTTAGTATTTCCCCTAATGCAAAGAACCTAAATGGAGCCCTCGTAGGTACCAAAAGCATGTGAGGCCATTAGATCATACAAGAGACTAGATCAGGACAGTGAAGGATAACACTCCCGAGCAGAAAAATATTTAAAAGAGAGCTCTCAGCTCAGAAAACAAGCTAGCTAATTTTTGAATGCATCGATCCTAGATCTCTGAGTTAGCCTATTGTAATCTTGTGTTATATCTTGTGTCTTTTATTTGTCTAAATCTTAAAGCTCGGTGCAAGGCACATATTGTTGTATTCCCATGGTTTATATAGTAATGAGATGAAGTCTTATGGTTGTTCAACTGAGTTATTCAACACAATGTATATCTCTAATATAATGGAATATATCCAATAATAAATATATGATAGTTATGTTCTATCATGTGTTTGTTATGAATGAGTAGCACCTATGCATGTATAGTTTTAATTATTAGTCCTTATTAGAATATCGGACATGAGTTACATGGATTCCATTTACAATATTGTTTGGTATGTTTGATCCTCCATCCCTGAAACAAGACCTTATGGTCTCTGTGATCCTCTCTGCATCTGGGGTGAGACCTTCCTTGGCCTTGGTCAAGGATTTATATGTCGGTGCTTAGGGGTTTTTGTTGGACATGCTCTAGATGAACCATGGGTCTCAAACCCCCTAGTGTTAATAAGGTTAGGGCATGTGCAAGCGTATACTAAAACAATGACACTGCATAGCGCCAATAAGCTTCCTCAAATTTTGTCTGAAAGGCTCTAGACCCTAATTTTCCTAACTGGGACCTACCACTAAAATGGCTCTGCAAGTTGATTCCTCCAATTTTTTCTACCCAGAAAGTACCAAGATAGATGAAAAATTATATAATTATCCTTTTCAAATCACTTTAAGATAAGCATATTTAATAATAATCATATTCCTTATATATAACACCTTGGTAACTCCATCAAGTTCCAAGTGAAACTTTGGTCACTATTAAGTGTGTGGATGGAGCCTCAAAGATAACCAATAGCATGTCTAGTACTGGCCCTGAGTGATCATAACCATATTTTTTTCAGACGGTGTTCCACCACTATATTGACATAATATATTTTATACTAATGTAATGAAAATATATTGAGCCATTGTCTTTTCCATTGGGCTCAAAGTGGATTTCCATGGTTCTGTCCAGCTGCGCTTAGGGATCCTAAAGCAATCAAAGAAATTGCAACAATTGATTAGATTCTGGAAAAAATGATACAAAGGAATATTCTTTGAAAGGAAAATTACTAATAAAATCAATGACTAGAAGCAAAGAAAGAATTAAGCAATTCAAATAAAACAAGTGGAATTCAAATGCAAAACTAAAAATCAAACCAAAGGAAATTAACTTATGTACAAGCTAATTGCCTGAAAGAAAACTAACTAAAGTATCTCTTTAGAATTTGGCCATTAAAAAGGAGTTCTACTTATCCTTCTAGTTTTTTCAATCTATATGTGCCTCAGCCAAGGTTTTCAACCACTAAGTAAGGACCAAGCCATATCCATTGGAATTTAGTGTTCTTGCATTTCTCTTCATGTTGCTTGTCCCACTTTAAAACAAGGTATCCCAACTTGAGGTCCTTTTATCCTACATATTTCTTATCAAACCACCTTTTAACCATATGTTGATGAGCAAAAAAATTATTCTTTTCCTTCTCTCTTTCTTCTTCTAGCTTGAGCAAGGCATCAACCCTTCTCTTGATGACTGGGAAATTCTTCCCACATGAAGTTTGAGATAGTTGGAGAGATGGAAAGAAAATATTTGGAGGGAGAATGGATCATTTCCCATAAATCAAGAGATAAGGAAATGTTACTAAAAAGGATTTGGTAGTTACTCTATCAACCCATAGAGCATTTGGTAAGGCATTTTTCCAATTCTACAAATCATTTTAGGATGCAAATCAATTTTTTGTTGGTGGATTTAACTACACCATTACCCTAAGGATAATAGTTTGTTTAATATTATAAGATGATCCCATTTTCTAAAGAAAACTTAGTCAACTTTAATGAAGAAAAATATGTGACATTATCAAAGACAAGAGTGGTTTGCATGATGAACTTGGTAATAAGAAGATGATCTAGAAAATGAATCGCAGTTTCTTCTTTTACCTCTGTCAAGGGTACAACCTCTATCCATCGTGTGAAGTAGTCCATTGCAGTCGGGATATATTTATGTTTTCTGGAGGAGTGTGGATTGATCTTAGTAATAACATCTAGACCCCATTGTTCAAAGGGATATCCAATGGATATAGGTTGCAAAGGGATTGATCGTTTATTGTCCCTACCAATGCACTTCTAATAAAAAATAAAAAATAAAAAAATCAGTTTTGAACATAAGCGTGGGCATCTTTGAACATCGTTGGTCAGTAATATTTGTCTTTTAGGATCTTACCAGTTATTTTTTCACCATAAAAATATCCTATGACAAGTCCATCATGTAATTATGTGAGGACTTCATCAGCATCATGCTTCTCAAGACACCTAGGAAATATGTCATCATAGTTTTTTCTAAATAGGATGTCATTGATGAGTTGGTGCTAAGAATATTGGAGCCTCAATGATCTCTTCTACCTGAAATTCAAATTATTGGGGGAAGTACCATTATGTATATATTTATTCAGATCGTTGTACCAGGAATTTGTCTGAATAGTGACATATAGAACTTCTTACATGTAGAGTGATAGTTCATTATCCTAGCTTTCCTTTGACGAATCAGCTAGGTCCAATGATTTTGTTTCTAACCTGCACAGACCTTGACCTTTGACTATGGTTGCAATTTTTAACTCTAAATTGTACTCCTAGATGGCTATCATCGAGTTCCCTCTTCTTTCACTGATTTATTTCTGCGTGAATAGTGACATCATTGCTAGGTGGGGCACTATCACCTTAGTGTGTTTCTTCATAATATAGGGTTTGAATTGTTAACTACTTTATAAACAAAAAAGGACTATTTATCAATTGTTGGATCATTCAATTCAGCCTCTTGTAGACTAGTTCTCATAAATGAAATTAGGCACTCATTCCCTTGCTCATGTTTAATTTTTGGGTAAGCACTACTACAAGAGAATAGTTAGATGCAAAAGCATATAGCAAGAAGTCCTTACTGAATTATGGGTTATGCAATGCTAGTGTTGCATCTATGGTATCCTTAACTTTTTCGAAATCTTCCTTTTCAACAAACATTCATTTGAATTGCAAGTCTTTTTTAATCATCTGTTGAAGAGGATTGACAATATTGGAGAAGTCATCTATGAACCTTTTCTAAGGAAATATTGCATAGAATTCTTGTTGTTGGGCATGGGAATATACATTATGGAATTGGTTCTTTCTCGATGTACATAAAACCCATCCTTAGAGATGATGTGCCCGAGTAATTTTCCTTCTAAAAAAACAAAGATGTTATTCTTGGGATTCAAAGGTATACCATATTTTTTACATCTTTCAAAAATCTGCTTCATATGATGCAAGTGATCTAACCTCTTCTTGGAATAAACTGTGACATCATAGAGGTATACCATGACACTGTTACCAATTAATTCTTTAAATGAAATGTCCATGGCACGTTGGAACATTGTACCTACATTTATCAGTCCAAAAGGAATTCTATGGTATGCATACATTCCCGACTTTGTGTTGAAGGTAGTTTTTAATCAATCAAAATCAACTACTAAAACAAAATTGTACATGGAGAACCCATTCAATAATGAGAACATCAAAAAACCAAAAACGAGTTGTAGAAATTGTTCCATTGAAGGAACATGGTAGTAATTATCTTTTTCATACGCTTGATTTATATTTCTAAAATCCACATATATCTTAATCTCCCCTAACTTCTTCCTTGCATGTACCATATTTTCCACCCATGCTAAATGGTGAACTATGAAGATGATCTTGGCATCCAAAAGTTTCTTCAATTCCTTTTGTACTAATGGTTCCAAAGTTAGATGAACCTTATGAAGCTTCTATTGGAGATGCTTCACACCATCCTTAATAGGAATGATGTGTTGTATGATCCTTGTGTCTTAGGTGTGTCTTAGGTCTTCAAATCCTCATATGCCCAAGTGAATACATATTTTTACTTTGTGAACAGCTGGATAAAGGCTTGTTTTTATTTTATTTTAGTGTATCATGTTCTGAGTTGACTAATGCATGGCTCATTGAAGAGTTGTTTGTCTTCATGTTGATTTTTTATCAAAACCTTGTTTGTAGATCAAATAGTTTTTCCAGATTCATTGCCCCTTTATAAAATGGGTTACCCTTGAATTTATCCAATTTGTTTCTGCATTTCGATATAGCCCTTTCATGTTCATCATCATTTATAACATCATCCTTGAAGGTACCTACATTGGTGAGGAACTTAGTGATTTGTTCATCGTCGTTCAACACTCTATAGTTGGTGATGTTATTTGGTACTGAGGCTTGAAAATTAATTCAACATAGAAACCATTATTCAAAGGAGTAAACCTCGAAGTTGTGTTAGCTAGAGTGTTAGTAGCAACATTCTTTAAGTGGGGAATAGAAGTGATATTAAATGCTTCAATTTTTCCAATTAACTTCCAAACCTCTTGTTGGTAACCTTTTAGATAAGGGGGCAACCAATGTATAGAATTTTTTTACTTTTATGACGATAATCTTCAAGCCACCAAACACTTTTAAACATTTTACCTTAAGGTCAATAAATTTCTTCAAACCTTGAATCAAGGCCTTGTATTCAATTGTGTTATTGGTGCACTCAATCTCTAATCGAAAAGAGATCAAACTCTTTTGTTTATGTGGGTAAATTAAAATACAACCTGCCCTGACTCCCTCCTGTGACCTGAAGCCAAACTTACAAAGTCCAAATGTTATCATATAAATCTATGTTAGTTTAACTAGTACTAGCTAATTCTACTATTGTATAGTCATTAGCATAAGTCTGAGTGCAATGAAGGATTTTCAATTGTATGTATGGTTCAAGGGGTGATTTTTGAGCTGCATAACACCCATAGTCATTTTCCAAAAAATAATTTCCCAAAACTGAATGAGAGAAGTTGATAGGTTCATTCTAATATTCCAACTTTGCAATAGTATGTTTCATGTGAAATTTGTTGTCCAGCTTGATTTTAATTGTTCTCCCTTTGTATGGTAGTCACAAGTTAAATCAGTCAGTGGAAAAGTAACCCTACAATGTCTGATGCCAATCCCTACTTAGTAGTAAACCATAAGCTTTAGGAATGTCGACAATGACAATGTCAATAACTTAGCATATGCAAGGGCCTAAAGATAATCTAATCATGACACCCATAACCTTTATGTCAGACCTATCTAACTAAATAATTTTAGTTGTACATTTGGAGGGAACACCATTTATTCTTTGAAAAACAGAGTATGGCATTGCATTAAATGATGCTCATGAGTCTACTAGACAATTATGCACATTATATTTGTAGATTTCAAAAGTTAGTAAAAATGGGGGAATTTGTGACTTCAAATGTATACTTATGTTGGTTGCATTAATGGTTGCCTTCCATGTTGTTTTATCTTCTTTTTTATTTCCATTTTTTGGTTTATTTTTTAGTGGGTTTGTGTTGGCTTTCAAGTGTGGCAGTGGTTTTTGGTTGTGGAATAGGAAGAGATTTGAAGGTATTTAGAATTAAATCTATATGTTGAGGTAAGGTATAGATTTCATACATTGAAATGTCGGCTTTTATCTTCTTCATGTTTACAATGACATTATACCCCATAATTTTTGTGGTTGGACTATTCATTGAGGTATTATTAGCTTGAGTAGCATTGGTATAAATATTATATTGAGGGAAAGTAGTGTTACCTTGAGTATAAATGGGAGATGTGACTTTCTTGAATGTTGGAGTTGGTCTAGCTAGAAGAGTAATATTAGGTACATGTCACTTATTTTTTAAATTGTAATTATTTGAGGTAGGTTGGGTGACCAATAATTCTCCTATTGATACCTCTCCTACTGCATAATTATCAAAATATGTTGCCTAGTCCCAAAGGAACATGGTAGCTTCTTCATATGTGTCCCCTTCCTTGGTAGCTTCCTCAATCTTATATTCTTGTACTGTCTTATCCGAAATAGATTTTTGATCAAGTAGCTAGCTTATAACCAGAGTCATAGAGTTGATCCACTGAGGGAATGTATTTTTAGAGTGATTGGCTTGATGGTAGGTACAGAAGTTATCCATCCCCACCTCCTCGAGATTTTAATTTAGGTTTGAAGGTTTTGGGGGCTTGGGTTGATTGTTTCCTTTTCTATGGAAAGAACAAAATGGTTTGTGATTGGATATTCTTTCCCCACAATTCCTTTTTAGGTCAACAGATTCATTAGACAACTTCATGACCAGCTTAAGTACACTTTCTATATTAGTGGGTTCCTTTTCTACAGGGTTTTCTCAACAATAGAGAAAACCTTGTCTACAGTCAAGGTTTTATTGTCTTCTCCTCCCAAATTCCCTACTAGGGTGAGCATTTCCTTCTCCACCTTCCTATCTTCCTCAAAATTGTTCGCTAGATTAGTTTTACTAATCCTTTTGACAAACACTCCAATAGATGCATGCAAGGAAGATGTGTAATATTCGACCACCGCTTCCTTGGTTGGTTGGGAATTAATAGCGAACTTATTTAAAATAGTGGTAAATCATTGGTTGAAGTCCTTGATTCTCTCTTTCTTCTCCATTTTGTTGGCTATCAGATCTTTTAAAAGAGTAGCAGGAGTTTTCTCTTCACTAAATTTATTGATAAATTCATTTTCAAAATCATTCAAGCTTGTAATGGATCCTGATAGTAAGCTATAGTATCGGGCAGATCCTTTGTTCTCAAAGGTGTAGGGAAATAATATACAGACCACAACTTCATTTTCAATGTTCATCGGCCTTACTGCAAGGAAGAATTTATTTACATGATCTTCATGAACACATGACTTGTTTGGTTCAAACTTTGGTAAAATTCCCTTAGGGTTTTTGGGAAAATCATGTAACTTCCCTCCCAAGTTTAAGGCGCCTTGGAACATCCAAGAAAGTATGTAAGTTGGTTACTATCCATTTCGTAAGATATCATTTGATTAAATATTTCTTGGGTTTTTCTATTCAATTCAAGCTAGAGAGATGTGGAACATGTAGAACGAGGTGAACCTGGAGGTGAAGGAGAGAATTGATCTAAAGGTTCAAGGATTTCCAACAAAGCGAGTTCTACAAAGTCTTCTATAGAATCAACCAGGGCATCTTGTAGAGTTTGGATATGAATATTATGGGTTGTCCCTCATATAGGTAACTAAGGTGTTATAGGTAGCTCCCCGATATTTTGAGTGAATTCCAAAGTGATACGATGTAAAGCATGGAATTTATTTTTGGGAACAATGTACAGTTGTTTAGAATATGAATCGGGAGTTTTGAAAACAATATATGTGTCTTTGAACGTAGTGTCTAGCTCAATAATGTCACCACTAGTATGGAAATGACTAGCCTAAGTTTCACAGGTTGAATATTTAGAGGTTCGATCATGCGATGACCAGGTATTTCTACCATCCATATGAATCAGGCCCTCCTTCTTGTGCCAATTTTTATTGACGTGGGAAAAGTACCCTTCAATAGACATGGGTATTCCTTGGTATGAAGTCTCAATTACACCTCACACTATTTTGGATAGGATACCCATATGGATTCTGGCCTGGGAATCCATTACTTAAAATAAATGGGGTTGGTGATGAAATGTAGAATGCAATGTGCAATATGCATCTATTCTATGTGTAGAAAGTAAACTAATCTAACGTATCCTAGCTATGAGCAAAACTAAATAATAAAATAAAAGATTAGTTACAGATTCTTTCCTATACTTCAGAAGTAGATAGTTGCTAGAGAAAAACATAAATGAATAAACATGAAAGATAAATGAAAATATAGTATTTTGTAACAACAAACGATTCACGACCATATACTTAACATCTCAAAGCAATAAATATCAGATGAGGAACTTGAATGTAAAAGCTATAAACGTCAATGAAGAATAGTTAGAATATGAATAATACAACCTTACAATGATATTAATGACAAAATTAACACTATAAATAGTTCACAGAGAGTACATCACAACACCATTGCTCCTCTTCAAAAAATGGCCCTAAGGGATTCTTCTTATTAAACTTCTTGAAGTAGTTCTCAAAAGTACCAAAAGAAAGAGCTTGTGATACAAGGTTGTTCTGAACATATATAGTTTGCAAGCCACAACTACTTCTTGGGAATTCTTGCATCCCCTTTGATAGTTACATCCTTTCAACTTCCTATATTTTGTCCTTTTCCTAAAACTTTATGAAACTATACATTATTTGCAAGTGACTATAATTGGCCTTGTCTTTTATCTTGAATATAAGCCACCCAATCCTCATGTTGGGAATACTGCTCTGATCTCACATTTCTCATTTTCACTTTACTATTTCGTAACCACCTACTTTACATCTAGATTTTTCCCCAAACTTGACGTTCTTCATTAACAATTACAAAAGTAGTATTTATTAGATCCTTTGTTAATTCATATCTTAGGATTTACAAAACTAATTAAGAGCAAAGGTTTCACCTGTCCGATGTGAAATTACACACAAATTTACCTAATGAGCCTTGTCACCACAAACCCTATAAATTAAACAAACTATAAAACACATCATTCATTATTACCCTTTTCCACCATGTATCCTATAAGGAAAGTCCTTTAGAAAAAAAAAAATTTTAATTTGAAATAGATGGTGTCAAATCAACAAAAATGTGTAATAGAAAAGTTATATATCTTAGCGAGACATTTCCAAAGATATAAAGAACACCCTAAATGGAATTTGGGATCAAGATTTATCACGAAAATACTAAGACAATGTTCATCACTAGATTTTTAAACTTTCCATTGGCGAGCATTTGAAGTTTGAATTGGCATCAAGTTTCCACTTTAAGTTTTGGATAAAAGTTTCAATACTAAGTGATGTGTGCTAAAACTCTTTTGGTGTATGGGTTACCATCAAATAGTTCTATGCAAAATCCAAAGAATGAGCAATTGTAAGATTTTCTCGAAAACACGTGATTCCATACAAATATGATGAATATTTGAATTGTTCTACCAAGGATGTTACAAATAAGCCTGGGATTTTCTCGATATGTCTAATATCTCATCCCAATATAGTGTCAATCCAACAATTCATTTATCTCTTATTTTGGATTGAGAATAGTGTATTGTGTCGATATAATTCATCCATTCACAATAGAAATAGATATCTTAGGTTCATCATTTATCAGTGATCATTGTGCGAAGAATGCAACAATTGACACATTGGGAAACTTTGTTAGGTGAAAGTTTAAAAGCATAGCAATAGACTTTCCCGTTGATGTTTAGAACTTTCATTTGAGAAATATAACTTTCAATTTGGGCCAAAGTTGATAACCCATGGTGATGAGTGCTTTATCAGTGGAGCCTTAAACTTTTTTATCATTGGCCTTAAAAACTTTCTATAGATGAGTTTCAAAAATTTCTTTCAGCACAAAGTTGAAAATCCCACCAATGATTGGCGTTAATAAAATCTCTCGTGCTACACTTTCCATCAACGAACTTTTCAACTTTCCCAAAAAACAAAAGTGTGAAGACATCCATTATAGAACATGTTGATCATAGACTTTTAAACTTTCCATCGATACTAAAAGTAAACTTTACCCACCAATCAAAGTTAAAAATTCCATCGATGAACAAATGAAAAACTAAGTAAATGAAGTCTTATAAATTTTTGTGTTTTCGTCAAATGATTTAGGTGGAAAATCACTTAAATTTCATGAAAATCAATCCAAATTAGAACCCAAAATTGATATTTAATATAATCAAAGAAACTTAAGGAAAAAGTGATGTGAAGGCTACGATACGATAAAAATTGTTAGTCCCTAAGGTGTAGGACAGACGGTGACGAAGTGTGTTGTTAAGGCACTCTATGATGTTAAGTCACTAGTTTGAAACCTTTTTGGACAGATTGTCATTGATGTCAATAGTCGATGTGATGATCTGTTTTTAATGATGAATTACCACAGATGAGATTTTCATTGATGTCAACAAGTATATCAGTTAGCAGAAGATGTCAAAAAGTATGTAGAGATCAAAAGTGTAAGCTCAAGAGGAGGAGCGAACAGTATGCAGATATCAAAAGCTCAGAAGGGAAAACGCGGTAGGTTAGCAAATGCAGAGATAGGCTGAAGAAATTCGTGATAATTGTTGATCACGATAATATCAACAATGTTCCTATGATAAAATCTCAAGAGGGTTACTGAATGAAGATCAAAGATTAGAAGGAAGAAGCACATTGCAAAAGTATCGTCAGGATTGATGGAAATATTGAGAAGTCGACCAACGCACAGGAAAAGGTGAGAAGTATCAACAGTCGTCCGGTCAAGGAAATTGATGGTGTTGATCATCACACATAACAGACAACGATCATATGAGTGACCATGGGCTTGAGGATCGTTGGGGGATCGTGACCATCGGATCTGCAAGCAAGATCAAAGGCAGGGATGAATTGCGGGGAGAGAAAGAAGAATTAAACAACCCACTAGTTCTAAACCCACAATTGGTATAGATCGTTAGATCTCATAGCTCCAAAGATCTACGACTGCGGTTGATCCAACAAACGATGATATTAAGCTAGATTAAACCGTGACCGTCGGATGTGCAATCACCAGATCAACGACAAGGATGAATTGTGAAGATCGAAAGGAGAATTAAATATCACGCTTGTTCCAATCCCACAATTAGTCAGGACTATTCGATCTTATAGCTTCGAAGATCAACGATTGTGGTTGAATCACTGACAGTGCACAACTTCCAATTGCGGAGTTTGGGTGACGAGTTAAATCACTTGCAAGTTGTGGTTCCGCAATCATCCTTGATCGTGGATCTACTTCGAGAATATTTACAACCATTGGATCACTTTTGAGTGGAAGGAAAGGATAAGCGAGGTAAAACGATTGAAAGTTTGATTAACCGAATACCCATCAGTCATCGGATCAAACCTGAATTCCCACCAGCCATCGGATCATTTTCGAGTGGAAGGATAGGATAAGCGAGATAAGATCTAAGATCTCATTTGTGTGAATTTTCGCCAGTCGTTGGATCATTCAAAGTGGAAGAATAAGATAAGATAGCATAGCTACATTGCAAAAATATCGAGTCATCGATCTAAGATCCTGATCAATGAACAAAATTCATTTCAGGTCTAAAGTTGCGAGGAGGTTACGCTCCAAAGAAATCTCACCTCAAGAATTCAGTTTGAGATTCGAAATACTCAAAGCCTAGAAATCTTAAATGAATAAGGACCATCGGATTTGGACATACGATGACCGTTAGATCAGGGTTGTTCATCAGCAGACCACGTTAGCAAGGGCGTATGGGAGATCTACATCAGCAGGCCACGTCAACAAGGACATGTGGCAGACCACATCAGCAAGGACGTATGGCAGACCACGTCAGCAAGAACACGTGGCAGACCACATCAGAAGACCACGTCAGCACATACACATGGCATAATCAAATGATGACAAGCGTCAAGAGGAAATTGGCCCATGCCATGTCAACAAGTGACATAAGCAAGTTACGTCACTGAGGGAGAATTTCTTCGGGAGTTTCACCACCAAGAAATGTCAAAATTCCTGAAGGAGGAAGGTATGAAGTCGCTCTCAGTCGTCGATCTAAAATACCCTTCAATTCTATCCTGACCGTTAGAAAAAGGAGATGAACATGTGTCACATTAGGAGATCTACGTCGACGTCAACAAGAAACTATGACAGACCACGTCACTAGTCTACATCAGCAAGAAATTGTGAAAAACCACATCAGCAGTCTACGTCAGCAAGGACACGTGGCACAATCAGAGAATGACAAGTTTCAAGTTGAAATCAGCATTTCAAGTATATTCAAATCATGAATTTGAGTGATACATGGCAGTTGCTCGGCTCACAACATGTCATCAAGTGACGCAAGTAATTTACGTCACTCCGGGATTTTTTCTTTGGGAGCTTTACCACCAGCACTCTCTCAAAGTCCCAAAGTCCCAAATGCTGAAGACCCGAAGTGGACATGAGACGTCCGATCTGAAGATCACTTCGGTAGAACTCTCGACCGTTGATCTAATACAGTGGAAGGATAGTGTAAGTGGAAGCGTTAACCGACAGCAAGTGGTCTCCACCATTTTATGACTTGCACAATAGGTGATCACTCCGGAGGAAAGAAGGGGTTGAGATTTGAAATCTCCAAAGTTCGGAGACCCGAAGGAGATCTCGACCATTAATCTGAGAGGGACACACGTCAGTGGTTTATCAGCTCTGGAATATTGACGTACAGAGGAAAGAAGGGGTTGAGACTCAAAATCTCTGAAGTCTGGAGACCCGAAGGAGATCTCAACCATTGATTTGATGTTCGTTTTCATTCTCAACTGTTGATCAAAATACATTGGAAGGATAGCATAAGCATAATAGATGAAGTCGCAGAATAAAAGGTGGCCATCCATCTCATTTCTTGATTAATTCTTGGTCATTGGATTAAGCAATGAAGGATAGATGTAAGGATCGAATATGACCATTGATCTGGTTTTGAGATATAATGTGAACCATCTGATCTGTTTGGTGATATGGTATTCGAGAGATTTCAAAGGTTGGAAGTCACGAAGACCCGAAGACCCGAAGGGCGAAGAACTGAAGTCCTGACAATCGTCTATCTCATCGGGAGATTGAATCGTGATCGTTGAATCGATAAATGCTCAAGAGCTCGTCTCGCCTAGCGTCTGGTCAACGCCATTGGTCATATGGTAAAGAGATTAAAGGGTGGAATGTAGTGAGTCACTTAGATTGTTAAGCCTGTGGTTCTACGCCATTGATCATATGAACATGGTTTGAAGGAAGCATCGATCTCTATTATCACAGAGACGAAGGAAATCAATCCATGCCTGTGATCGATTTGTGAAAGGAAAGGGGATGCCATATGTAACGCTGAAGACCCGGATTGATGATCTCTAGTGGTCCCGAAATTTATTGTAAATGAACAAGTTAGTTATAACTTGTTGCACAAGTCGGCTCAATAACTTAAACAAATTGTGAGCATAAACAAATATAAATACAACCATGATTGGTTCACTTGAAATGGTGCTTGTGGAGAGTGAGTGGCTTGTGAGGTGAATGAGGCAGATCAGGACCTGACATCCGTACGAATATAAGAGAGATGTAGAAGTGAAGAAGGCACGAATATATCAGAGGAAAGATAAAGCGAAGAAGGCACGAATTTCAAAGAGAAGATGAAATGCAGTGATGAGCGTTTATGGTATACCTTTGATCATGAGATAGAGTTGATTCTATAATGGATCACTGCTACTGGAGTTGAATGAACTCTAGTTGGATAGATTGTGTTCTATCAACAAGTTGGGTCTTGCTTGAGAGTTGGTGCTCCTTACTTCAGTTGGTTTTGAAACAAATTAGTTGGTGTTGGGAAAATCCTTATTATTATATTCATGTATATTCATATAAATGATATACAAACATCTACTATCTTCTGTGTCCATTGTGATTATGATTTGATTTTTCTTAATCTATTCAAATATGTTTTAACTGCTAACTTGTAACAAGAAGAAAATTTATAAAAGTCCACACACTAATTCACCCCCCCCTCTTATGTGGGTTGTGTGTTCAACAATTGGTATCATAGCGGGTTCCTTCAAAACACAATGTAAACACTAGAAGGTAGATCCTGAAGAAATGGGTGGACAGATGGCTCTCTCCGCAATTGAAGCTCCCTTATTTGATGGAACAAACTATTCCTCATGGAGATCAAATATGAAACAATATTTGAAGTCAAAAGGATCTGAACTTTGGAATTCATTAGTAAGAAATCATTGGGATTTAACTACATCAAATAATCTATCCAAGATTACAATCGAAGGAAGAGCAAGGAAGAAAAATGAAGTATCATTGAAGATTCTTCTCAATGGATTATCAGATACAATCAAGGAAAGCATAGGACTATGCACATCCGCCAAGGACTTATGGCTGAAGTTAGAAAATATGAATCAAATCAAAAGTGAAGACACGGAAGACATTATTATCAAGGATGAAGATGAAGACTCATCCATCAATAAATGTAAGGACTCTCCATAGTATTTGGATTGCAATAACATTGATATCAAATCCTCCCCTACAAGTAAAGAACAAGACTCAGATACAATAACAGAATGTTCTGTTAGCATTTATCCCATGGAATAAGTAGAAGAAGAACTAGCAAAGGCCAAACAAAAGGTTTATTGGAGTCTCTGTGAATACCTCTATGACCATAATGAATCAGACTATAGATATCTTCATGAATACACTAAAGAATTTCTTGAAAAGAGTCTAAAGCATGTCTTGTAAATAAAGTAAATTCTCATGGACAATGAAAAGATAATATATGAACAGGATAATCAGTTAGAAGAAGAAGAAGAGGATATCGAGAAGCTGAAGAAAGAAATCGGTCAAGAAAAAGAAAAGAAGAAGGAATATGATGAGCTTATAAATCAAAGGCATACCCTGGAAATAAAAGAAAAGCTCAAAGACAATGAAGAAATCATATCTGACTAAAAGATTCAGTTAGAAAACAAAGAAGAAGAGATCAAAAGATTGAAAACAAAAGTTGTTGATCTAACAAAAGAAAAGGAAGAGGAAATTGAGAGACTGAAAAATGAAATCAGTCAAGCAAAGGAAGAGGAAATCGAAAGACTGGAAAATGAACCCAATCAAACAAAAGAATAAAAGAAGGAAGATGATGAACCAAGAAAAAACCTTGCAGATCTAAAAGAACTAAGGGAAAGTTGTGTCAATCTTAAAATCCAACTTGAAGAAGCCAAAAGGAGAGAGGAGGTAGTAAGGAACCAATTGGACAAAAAGGAAGAATCATTTCATGAGCTGGAAGCAAAAGTTGTGAGTCTTAAAAAGAAAGTTGAGAATTCAAACACCCAAATCAAGTTCTTGAATAGCTCCATGACCATGGATGAGATTTTGGATAGTCAGAGATCACTAAATGACAAATCTAGTCTTGGATACAACAAGGAAGAGATTAGTACTCCTAAAAAACCTGATGCAGGTCCTTCATTTGTAAAAGGTGAAAACAAGTCTGACACAAGTCCTTCATTTGTAAGGGATGAAGACAGGTCTGACATAGATCCTTCATTTGCAAAAATTGAAAGCAGATATGACTCAGGCTCTTCACGTTCAAGAAATAAAAGAAACACTACAAAATTTAGAAGATCGGATCAAAGAAGACATCCAGAAGCTACTCATACACCTCAAATCAAGTTTGGAAGAGAGACACCTTCATGGATGAATCAAAGAAGGTATGAGAGTGATTTTAATGGTTATTTTTTTTCTTGTAATGAATATGGTCATAAAGCCTTGGATTGTAGGCATCATGGAAGAAAACAAGTTGGTAGGTTCAACAATAGTATAAGATGTTGGAACTGCAATCATATTGGACATATTGTTGCACATTGTTACACTATGAGATGTTATAGTTGTGGTGGATATGTCCACAAAGCCTATAACTGTTGGAACTCAAGAAAACAGTCAATGAGAAATGCTTCATACAGTACGACAAAAGGACTAAATGGAACATGGAAGAAAAATGAAGTTGCAGTAATAGAATATCATAGAACAAAGTTCAAGAAACCAGGACACTCACAGATATGGATAGAAAAGATTGAACAAGTGAACAGGAGTGAAGTTAATTGCTGCAAAAAGAATTGTAGTCATGTGAGAAGCATAGTATAAATTTGTCTCAGACAACTTTAGAGAAATGTACAGTAAAGAAGAATCTTGGATAAAGACGGATACATCTAGTTAGAGACCGATGAGAATCAATGGGAAGATCCAAGAGTTGTTTGAATAAGATGAGCTACAACTACGCAGTGTTCCAGTAGGACAAAGACATCCACAGAAACAAGATTCTGATGTACAAAATGAGGTACATGACATCCTGTAGATATAACAAGAGGATAAACCCTGTCAGAAAAAGCTACCCCTTTAGAAACAAAGGGGAGAACAGTCAGTAAAAAATCAAGGGAAGTTTTGGTTAGTAAATAAGAAAGTAATTAGATTAAGTTTTTGAAAAGACTCGATCACTACAAAAATTGGTATCAAGAAGACTACTCATTTGAAACACAAAAAGCCCAATCAACTGAGATAAGAAGTTAGTAAATTAACAGGGGAAGAAACCTTGTCAGGAAGAGCTACCTTTTCATAAACAAAGGGGGAGAGTAGTCAGAAACAGAGCGAGAGCATATTGACAGGGGGAGTCATTCAGTTATGGTAGGTAGAACATAATTACAAGAAGTGTTACTCAAGTTCAGATTCTAGTCAGTAACATACAGAGCTTTACCATAGGAGGAAAAACCCTTTGCCATTGATGTCTAAGGGGAAGAGAAACTTCATAAAAGAAAAACTTCATAAGAGGAAAGCATCATCACAAAGGGAGTTTTGTATACGAAGTTAGTGGGTTTCCCTCAATGACAACGGGGGAGATTGTTGGATAGATTGTCATTGATGTCAATAGTGGATGCGATGATCTGTTGTTAATGATGAATTACCACATATGAGATTGTCATTGATGTCAAAAAGTATATCAGTTAGCAGAATATTTCAAAAAGTATGCAGAGATCAAAAGCATAATCTCAGGAGGAGGAGAGAACAGTATGCAGATATCAAAAGCTTAGAAGGGAAAATGTAGTAGGTTATCAAATGCAGAGATAGGATGAAGAAATTCATGATTATTGTTCATCACGATAGGATCAACAATGTTCCTATGATAAACACTTAGGAGGGTTATCGAATGAATATCAAAGCTCAAAAGGAAGAAGCGCATTGAAGAAGTATTGTCGGGATCGATGGAAATATTGAGAAGTCGACCAACGCACAGGAAAAGGTGAGAAGGATCAGCAGTCGTCTGATCAAGGAAATTGACAGTGTTGATCATCTCACATAACGGACGACGGTCATATGAGTGACCGTGGGCTTGAGTATCGTTGGAGGATCGTGATCGTCAGATCTGCAAGCCAGATCAACGACATGGATGAATTGCAAGGAGCAAAAGAAGAATTAAACAACCCACTAGTTCTAAACCCACAATTGGTCTATATTGTTAGATCTCATAGCTCCAAAGATCAATGACTGTGGTTGATCCAACAAACGATGAGATTAAGCCAGATTAAATTGTGACCGTCGGATGCGCAATCGCCACATCAACGGTAGGTATGAAATGCAGAGATCGAAAGGAGAATTAAATATCACGCTTGTTCCAATCCTGCAATTAGTCAAGACCGTCCGATCTTATAGCTTCGAAAATCAACCATTTTGGTTGACTCACCAATAGTGCACAACTTCCAATTGTGGAGTTTGGGTGACGAGTTAAATCACTCACAAGTTGTGGTTCCGCAATCATCCTTGATCGTGGATCTGCTTCGAGAATATTTACAACTATTGGATCACTTTTGAGTGGAAGGACAGGATAAGCGAGGTAAAAGGATTGAGAGTTCGATTAACCAAATACCCACCAGTCGTCGGATCAAACCTGAATTCCTATTAGCCGTCAGATCATTTTTGAGTGGAAGGATAGGATAAGCGAGATAAGATCTGAGATCTCATTTGTGCAAATTTTCATTAGCCATTGGATCATTCAAAGTGGAAGGACGGGATAAGCTAACACAACTACATCACAGAAAGATCAAGTCGTCGATCTAAGATCCTGATCAACGAACATAATTCGTTTTGGGTCTAAAGTTGCGAGGAGATTACGCTCCAAAGAAATCTCACCTCAAGAATTCAGTTTGAGATTCGAAATACCCGAAGCCCAGAAATTCGAAATGAATAAGGACCATCGGATTTGGAGGACATACGATGACCATTGGATCAGGGTTTTTCGTCAGCAAACCACGTCAGCAAGGACGTATGGGAGATCTACGTTAGCAAGCCATGTCAGCAAGGACGTGTGGCAGACCATGTCAGCAAGGACCTATGGTAGACCACTTCAGCAAGAAAACGTGGCAGACCACGTCAGCACATACACATGGCATAATCAGATGATGACAAGTGTCAAGAGGAAATTGGCTCGTGCCATGTCAACAAGTGATGTAAGAAAGTTACGTCACTCTAGGAGAATTTCTTCGGGAGTTTCACCACCAAGAAATGTCAAAATTCCCAAAGTCCCAAAGGACAAAGGTCCGAAGTTGCTCTCAGCCATTGATATGAGATACCCTTCAATGCTATCCTGACCGTTAGATCAAGGAGATGAACATGTGTCACATCAGGAGATCTACGTCGACGTCAACAAGAAACTGTGACAGACCACCTCAGCATTCTATGTCAACAAGAAACTGTGACAGACCATGTCAGCAGTCTACGTCAGCAAGGACACATGGCACAGTTAGAGAATGACAAGTGTCAAGTTGAAATTAGCATTTCAGGTATGTGCAAATCACAAATCTGAGTGACACATGGCAGTTTCTCGACTCGCGACACATCATCAAGTGACGCAAGTAAGTTACGTCACTCTGAGAGTTTTGCTTCAAGAGTTTTACTACCAGCACTCGCCCAAAGTCTCGAAGTCCCAAATGTCGAAGATCCAAAGTGGACACGAGATGTTTGATCTGGAGATCACTTTGGGAGCACTCTCGACCATCGATCTACTACAGTGGAAGGATAGTGTAAGTGGAAGCATTAACCGACAGCAAGAGGTCTCCACTGTTTTATGACTTGCACAGCAGGTGATCACTCCGGAGGAAAGAAGGGGTTGAGATTTGAAATCTTCGAAGTCCGGAGACCCGAAGGAGATCTCAACTGTTAATCCAAGAGGGACACGCATCAGCGGTTTTTCAACTCTTTGTTGGGCTCTAAAGATGTCCTAAAAACAACCTCTATGCATCAACCAAAGGTAGGTGTTGGCACAAGCGTTTTACTTGTCGCCTACGTAGGTTCTTACCTTCCATTTTCAATACCTAGCCTCCAGAGATGCAACACCTGTAAAGGAACAACAATCATAAAGGGAACGACAGATGTTCTAGTCAAAGGAACAGCAATCGTTCCGTTCAAATGAACAACAAAAGGAACAACAATCGTGATAAAGGAATGACAATCGTTATATTGGGCCGAACTAATGTTGAATTAATTGCATTGTAGTATTTACCCAACTATCTAATTTGTCAAC
>ML792097.1:393306-421237 GCA_009831015.1 Picea engelmannii | reverse complement strand
CTTAAGGCTTGGGCTTGGTGGGTGGTCGTGGGTTCAAAACCCATAGACTCCAAAACATTTCAATTTTTTTAATAACCTTATTTATTAATATTTTTTTTCATTTTTTTTTTTCATAATGATAAATAAATAAATAAAATATAAACAAATTAACAAATAATATTTATAATTAATTTACGATGATCAATAATAATAATAAAATAATAAATAAAAAAAAATTAAAACAACAATTTTTTATACAAAGGGCAGGCACGCATGAAGCCCATGTGTCACCCTCATTTCCTCCAGCCAATCCTACCTAAACCCTAATCTATTTCCTAACCCTAATTCCTCTTCTCCTCTTCGTTCTTCTGGCGAGGTCTCTGGTTACCCGGTCGGCCGCCATGGCCTTCTCTCACTCTGGTAAGGGTTTTCCCATTCAGCTCAATGCTTGGGCGTTCGGCTCTTCTTCAGTGGCTTTGTCTTGGGTACTACGGCTTTGGCTCCTCCTTCATTGTGGAGCGCAGTCCCGGACCCATTACTGCTTTGGGCAAGTAGGTTTCGTCGCCCACACTGGATCTCTCCAGGATTCTGTCCTGGGCGCCAAACATCACCATTTATGCTTCGGCTCGACCCTCCTTCATGCGACTTGATGCATTGGGCTCCACTTGACTTGCGCTGAGTGTTGGCTTGTATGTTTTTTTTTGTTTTTGTTTACTAAATAAAAAAAACTTTACAGTGCGCGCTTGGTTTCTTTTTTGCAGCTGGGTTAGTCCCTGATTGGGCATAAATACAACCTCAAGGATTATTTGATTGATTTTATGCACAATGAGTGAGACTGCAAACGGGTTTGAAGAGCAGCAGCAGCGGACTTTGTCGGCTTCCAGAGATGGAGGAGCTGTCGGTTTTGGTGGACAGGGCTGCCGGTTTTGCTAATTAGTTTTTTGTACCTGTGCATATCTATATCACCAGAAAGAAATGCTCTCCAACTATGTGCGCTGGCTAACTTGGAGTTTTTTTTTTTTTTTTAATCTTTTATATATTTCGTTTGTTGTTTATTAATAATAATAAAAAAAAAAAATTATTTGCAGTGCGTGGCTCCTCCCTGTCTACATAAGCACGAAGAGCTAACATATATGTCGTGGCTCCAACATATCTCTTGCATCCTATTCGGATTAATCAACCCCAAATTAAATGGATGGTCTTCTGTGTGTTGTTTTCTTGTAGCGGATGATGATGGAAAGAGTTTGTCTAAGTAATAATACAGTACTTCCTAACACTGTCTCCAATAGTTTGTTCATCGGGGTAAAATGTGTTGCACGGGTGGTCGATGGATATTCTGTAATCTTCTTCACTTGGACTCACATATATATGTATTACCTTGCCATTGTAAGTAATTTACCCTTGTAAATTAGAATATGGTTTTTTTTTTACTAGCTTTAGGCTATCGGTTTTATCTCGCAGTCAAGGCACCTACGCTCTCATTTACGTCGGCATATCTTTCCTCATAGAAAGAGGCATGGGAATCAAGGGCAGTAGATCGCCCCCATTTCTTACGCAGGTGAGAAGAAGGATTTTTTTTTTCTTCTTTCATCAGTGGGAGGATGCTTTTCTGTTGTAGCGCCATATTATATTAAGAATATGTACAGTGTACGATTAGGCTACATGTACCAGGAGTTGGGTGAAAGGCTATCCCCTGCCTCCTGTCTTGCCACAGTGGCGATAGCAACATTGAAAATTCAGGAAGCGATATGGTTTTCTTCGATCCAAAATATTTTATATCATTTTTTGAAATTGCAACATTATATTTATTAGCTCTTTGTCCTGTTATAATTGTTTTGGGTTTGTTCTATTTTTACTTGATGTAAGCCCCAATTTTGTATATCATGAAATGAAGCTACCTGGAGTGGTGTTCGGGGCATTTTAGGTTTTTCTGCAATATTACATGATGTAATTACTATATTTTAAACGTATCCATGTGAAGCTATTATTGCATCAGTATTAGGCTTTCTCCAACTTACCAATCCTCATGTTATACTATGCGTCCAACTTACCAATTCTAAAAAATTTCGTATGTCCGGGTGTATTTAACTAAATTTTCCGAAGGAGAGTGTGTCAACATTTATCTAATGCTAAGGTACCTATAGAAACCTTTCTGTAGAAGCATTTTCAAAAATCATTGTTTTATTTATCACTATTTTGGGCTTCCTCCTCAGCGCCATGGACAGGTTATATCCACTTAACTCATCTCTAACTGTATGTTTTAGTTTGTAGCCGGTTTGAAATCGTCTAACACGAGTCATATTTATCACTCAGGGCAAGCATCGGCATAGTGGATTACGCCCAGGAGGTGATATATACGATTAGGCTATTAGGTTTTGAAATTGATTTTGTATTCATGTCTGATTGGTCCTGACATAACTGTTATTATGCAGAGTGTCCATCTGCATGTTCATTCAGGTGTTTGAAAACTCAATACCGAAAGTCGTGTATGTTCTACTGTCACAAATGTTGCTCCAAATGTCGTTGTGTTCCTCCGGGCACCTATGGCCAGCAGGTAAAAACTACTCTACTTCAATGTAGTATAATTTTTTTTTTTAATTTATAGTATACTCGATTTATTAGTTATAGTTTATGGCATTTATAAAATAAAAATATACATAAATAAGTTTTAGCGCTTGAACCCTCGTGTCAATTTCAATCTGATTTCTATTATTTATATTTAAATCTAGTTTTGGGTAGAGCAAAATTTATATATATATATATATATATATATTATTGTTCGTTACTTTCAATATGTATAGAAATATAGTAATTTCAATTGGGCATATTGTTTATATATAGATCTGTGTAAAAATAAAATAAAAATTTGTGTTTTTGGCTTGCAGGTTAGGTGGAGCTAGAGTTGGAGTTGGAGCTTGGCCCTCAGGCCCAGATTTCAAACTAATGCTCTGATACCATGTGTAAGGTTCTGCTCCACAGAGCCTTATAAAACCCAAAAAAATAATATTTTAAGGAATGTTATCCTAACATTTTTAATACTTCATAACCAACATATATAAAATTTATTGAACTGAACATAATAAGCTTACGAACAACCTTATAACACTTCATATTCCTTAAATACATAAAACAAATACATAAATTAAAATACCTTCGTCTGATGCTAAACTCTCGCTTGTCTTGTTGTCCTCCCTGCTGCTGCCTTGCCCAGCTTGTTGCTTGACCATACCCTGCCCAAATCGACTAACCTCCCAGCCAACTAGGAGCAACCTGTATGGCTCCCTAGCTCCAGGATACCGAGAGGAATCCTGGCCCCCATGCCCAAAACCCCCAGCAACCCGGTGCCCCCTGCAATGGTTCACCCCCTAAAAAAACCAAACTGCTCAGACCAGCCAATATCCCACAGAAAAATATCCATAGAAAAATCCTCCTCCCTCCAAAGGCTCCCTCCAAATGCTTTCTTCCCCAAAAACCAAACGATCCCTTCCCCCCATCCAACTCTTCCCGTCATATCTTCCCCTTTCACCGACTCTCCTCCCCCTCATTAATTTGCTTATCCCTCCTTTATTACCTTATCCCCTTCTTTATTATCTTATCCCCTTATTTAATGTTTCTTCCCCCCCTCATACGTAAGTCTTTAATTAAATAAACTAAAAATTATTAACCCCTTTAATTCATTACTCAATTAATTAATGAGTCAATTAATTAATTAATTAATCATTGACGGATGTGAACAAGTAATTAATAAATAAATAATGAATTAATATTGTTAAGAAATAATTATTGTTTAACTAACATATTAGGGCAGTCAGATTTTCAAATTAATTATAATTAATAATCCCTATGCATCTATTTAACCAGGGTTGTTACAAATTCTTAGTATATAGTATGATTTCTTCCTTTATTCCCCAATGGTTTAGCCAAGACGAATCATCCTTATGTCATCCCTACTTGAGTCGAAGGTGGTTTTGGTTTTCCAATTTGAAGCAATTTTGGGAAGCCTCGTGTCCTCCATTTTGTTTAACTTGTTCTTATACATGATCTTCGAATATCTCCCCATGTGTGTATGTTGGGTGTTTCTTATATACTAGTGGCAAGCCATGAATATTATACTATTCTCTTTTAGTAAAAGGGGTAATAAATACTCGAAAATAATGTTTAAAAGACTTATAACCTTTTACACTCGATGGGAACATGGATCATAACCTCTAGAAAAAGGAAAAAAAAAAAAAACGCATTTGCAAAGGTTAAGGTGCCTGTTCATAGGACACTCAACGACTTTTTTTAAATGTAATTTATAAAAAACATTTATGTAAATGTTGATTATGCATTTATTTAGTAAAAATGATCTATATATTTTGACAGAGTCATCTAATTTGTAGCAAATTTCTCTCTTATTATTAAAATTTAATGATACAAAAAGTTAGAGTTCTCATTAATTTGAAACTCTAATCGAGTTTTTAATGATCTAGATCGATTAGAAATTGGACAAAATCCCAAGAGCATTGTTACACCATGCATGAAAATTGGCTCATGGTAAAATTATGTTCATACCTAGATTTTTTGTCGAATTTTTATTAGAGTTTCCAAAACGAAGGTTTGTTTGCTACAAGATTAGCTTACTCTTATTTTGACTAGCATGGTTGATTGTTTGCATGTATGGTCACTGGGTCAAAATACATGAAGACTATCAAATTCATTAAAATTTTATTATTAGGTACAATAAATAGGAATAAGTTAATAAGTGGACAAACTCAATCATAATTCTTTTCCAAATTCAATTGGAATTTTTCCAAAAGTTATAGTTTCACCTGATTTATGAGAACTTTGACCATGTAACTTTTCCTTCAGTGGTTTTAGTATATTTTAAGAAGACCTAGACCATTGAAATTTCAAAAAATAACATAGAACTTTGCCTCACTAGAAAAAAGATAAAATCATCGGGAAGGTTGAGTTTGTCTACATTTCAACTCATTCCCGATACTTATTGTGTATATAGATAAAATATATTTTTTTTCCTGGTGATATTGACCACTTTCCCAATCCTTTCAAATGCATGTGCACAAGTGGATTGTAATACAAAGGGCTTGAATGTCTAAGGTCAAGGGTTCAAAACATGTAAAAGGTGGCGTGGGTGAAGTATGCATTGTAGAATATCCACTTTTAAATAAGTGTGCCCCAATGGATCTAATAACGAAATTGTTGAGCCTTCCTCCATGTTTGTATGTGTTAGTTACAATCAAGCATGTACCTTGTTATTTTTTTCCAGTAATAAATTAGTGACAACTTGGTTATTCAATTAATATATAATGTATCCTACTTATTTATTTATCTTGATTTCTTATATTATTATTAGATAATTTTACAATCGTGTTCACTCTTTTTCAAGCGAGATGTACAATACTTTTACCCCCACAACCTAGGAATTAATGTCACATATTCAAATTTTCACTATTCCTCCAAGTCTAGTTTCCTAACTACATTTTTTGTTGAAAATGGTTTGAGGAGAAGCATGATGAAGAAGAAATGTGCGAAATTGATTAAAAAACATTGAAATGTCGCATATGAGAATGTGAAGGGAAGGGAAAATGGAGAAAATATGTTAAACAAAAACAATAATACTAGAAAGACAAGGACAATAGACATGAGAATATCAAAGTGCAAAACTACTTGAAATTAATATCTTGTGGCATGAAAAACAAGAGGTGGTGCAACTAAGATCCAACTTAGACAAGTTGAGATGTGAAAGAAGATAGGAACAACCTAAGGAGTCGTGGGAGAGTTGTGTCAAGTATGTGGAAATGGGGAAGTAGAAACTAAGGAACAATTGTTCCTACATTATACAATGTACTAACGAATCAAGGAGAGATCAAATTCACATATCAGACGCTAGGAATTAACATTTCAAGAGGATCTAGTGAGACATACAATAAGTTTGGTTGATAAAATATAGTAAGTTTGGTTGGAGTGAAGGGGACTGAATCTGGTTGAGCAAGTAAACCAAGTCCAAGATTTGGTCCTACCATTACACCACTAGTTATATTCAGTGTATTACTTTGCTTTAATTTCTTGGTAAATGTTTCATTTGTCCCATATAAGCATTCGGTCTCATGGACAATTGAATAAAATGTATCTATTTATGTATTTATAAACCAAGGTCATATTTTAGCATGATTGTTTCATAATATCTAAAGCGTCAAACCTCTTAATCTTCTGGATACAACTTTTGTACGCTAACAAACTTCCCTTTTTTTCTTTTTTCTTTTTAGTTTCTTTTCAATTTGGCCAATCAATTTGACACTAATTAAGGTTGTATTAAATCCAACTACCTTACTTCCTTTGATTTGGTCAAAGTGATTGTTTTTCTTTCTTGATGTAATTTTTTTCAATTTATGCAACCTCTTCATACCTCTAGGGGATTTCAATCATGATAGTTTGTGAAGGAGGATGTGGCACATTTTATATGAATGAATTCATAACAACATTGCATCCCTTAGAGGTAGGGTTATGGATCTTTGTCAGTGCTCCAGGATTTAATCATTCTCCATCCTTTCCACTTTAGTTACTTTACCATCGAGCCTCCTTCCCACTTTGGTTACTTTGACCTTTCCCTGATTTTCAAATCAAGTGTTCTTTTACCTTTGGGTTTGATTTTTCTTTGTCACCTCAAATATTCAATCACCCTGATTTGGTAATTGGTCCCAATGGCCAAATTAAGGCCTTCTTCCACTAACTTTAGTATGGATAGATCTTGATTGTGAGAACCATTCTATTTCCAAAGTGTGGCCTCAATGCATTCCCTTGAATTCTGAAATTCTCCCTTTTGTTTGAGATTTTTCTTTGTGAGATTTGATTAAATGTATATTCATTCCTTTCAAAATTTTCTTTTTCATTTAGAAAATCGACTAGGTCATAATATTTACGGATCTCGATTTCTCAATCAGTCTTAATCTCCAAATCAAGCTTCCCTTGCACTTAGATACTATCACCTTGCCGTAGTTTGGAAATAAGCCCCAATTTCTAGGTCAGACCCTATCCCCCTATCCATACCATATGAACTTTTGAATTTTTTCGACTTGCTTTTCTTCATTTTCCTCTTTTGATCCTTGTTTAATATTCCTTTGAAAATTAATTGTCCAAATTGGGCGCTCAAGTCGCTAAAGTGCTATAAATTTTCCTTGATTCAATGATTGGCCCCGATTTCTAAATCGACCCTTCCCCTTTACATTTTTAGTGTGACGGGATCTTGATTTCTCAACCATCTCCCTTTCTCGCAAATTCTTTGTTCACATATGTGGAATTAACTTCCATACTTTTCATACATGTGAAACCACTTTTGCACATGTAAACCAACCTCCATACTTTTTTCACATGTGAACCCTTTTTAAGTTCAATTGTGATCAGGCCTTTCCCTCACAAATCTTAACGATACGAGGTACCAAGTTCAAAATTCATTGGGTTTCGAGTTTGAAATTGGTCTCGACTTCTCAATCAAACTCTCACTAAGAAAACCTATGTCTCGATTGCTTGATCAGGCTCGATTTCAAAATTGGGATTGCTTGAAACAATTTTCTCCATCGGCCTCGATTTACATATCGTCCCCCCCATCGATTTTGAATTGTTCATACGAGCAAAAATTTAATGAAGATTGAATTGGTTTATTCAAAGTATGCAGGTTACTTGTACTTGTGCATACGGTTTAAAGCGTGACTTACCAATGCCATATGCTCAAACCATCACCTTTCGAACTTGAGTAATGAAATGTTTTTTAAAGCATGAATCGAAAACGCTCATGTCACGAATTATGGTTTGGTGGGTAATTATTATGATCTGACAATTTACTCCTCTTAGTAATGCTTAAATCCTTAGTGATATGGCCTTTCCCTCACAAATATTAGTGAAATGGGGTACTAATTTTGAAATTGGTCATGGGGTATCGATTTTGAAATTGGTCCTCACTTCTCAATCAGACCCTCACTAAGCGAACTTGTGTCATGATTGCTTGATTGGGCCTAATTTCAAAATCGGAATCGGGCCTACCCTCACCTATGATAGTGATGTGGGGTCTCGATTTTCTCCATTGGCCCTAATTTATAGACCATCCCCCCATTGATTTTGAATTGTTCACGCGAAAAAAATAATAATAAAGTTTGAATTGGCTTATTCAAAGTATGCAAGTTACTCTTACTTAGTCACTTTTCTTTTAATCTTAAAAAAAAATTAGCGTGGGTTATTTCCTTCATAAACTTACCTTATCAAATTATCAAGCACTTGTCTAGTTGAATTATCAAGGGTGGATTTAGAAAGTTACAGTTTATTGAAAAGGAGGCTATATCTATACATGACGACCAGTCAATACAATAGATTAGATCACAGTGAATGAATTATGAAACAATTAAATTGATTTTACAAAACAGTCATGCGAATTTGTAATCCTACTCCATGCAATTTTTAGTTTTGATGGTTAGATAGTGAGGCATCAGTTGAGGATAGTGGAAGAAGGTATGACAACATCATATGTGTTTTCTATGCAGTGGTAGACCTTCATATGTATTCCCATGAATGTGTTTGTTATGCAATGGTAAACCTTCATATGTACCTTCAACAAGAATATTCTGATGTAGATCCTGTTTACAATGTTAGGATCGGATTGGTGTATATGCTCTATCCATTTTAAACTTCAAGAATGTGGATATTCTTATTGATATTCTTATATTTTGTAGCAATTTTAAGGCAGTTGAAGACACTAGTTTTGTTTTTCAAAAGTGCAGCGGACTAATTTTATCTTCAATGGAATTTCATAATTGTAAATGGTGAAAAGCCTAATTGTTTTCAAGGACCTAGTAATTCAGAGAAACTTTGAAAGCTCTGTGTAACAAACAGCTATATCAGACAAGGTCTAATAACAATGTTTGTGGCCAAAGGTTGGAATTAGAAATCAGCTCTCATACCAATGAAATGAACAAAGTCCATTTACTATAGAAAAATCCAACATAAGAAGGACAATAAACAAAAATCCATAAATGACATATATATATATATATATATATATATATATATATATATAGTGAATAAGACATAAATGGATGATATGAATACAAAGACCTACATGATAGTATATATACACATTGATAGGTCACAAGGTTGATGAGACATGAATACAAAGACCTACATGATAGTATATATACACATTGATAGGTCACAAGGTTGATGAGACATGTCCCTTCATTAGGTCAAGTGTCACTTCATTAATCATAGTTTAATATTATTATTATATATGTCCATTACACCAGTGATCAAATTCCTAGATTCATTGAATATGCCTTTAAAGTGCAGAATGAATTGAACCCAGTGTAGAGGGGATGATACAACAGAGAATAGAATTTACAAACCCTAGGGTTGGACATAGCAGAGGTCATGAAATATCTCTAAGCAGGGGTACCAACAAGTTGACCTACAATTTGGCAAGGTCAAATATTGTCAGGTTGCACTAGATAAAATTCCTCCTAAAGTTCCTACTATGCATGCATAGTCTCTACAAGAAATTGAGTTTAACCTCAAATAGAGGAAGCAAAAATTGCATGGGGCTCTTCAAGGATTACTTGTGGAGTCAAGAGCTCTGATAAGATATGGCAACACATAGAGAAAATGATCAAGGATTGTCACTTCCCTTCCTTTGGACCTGGGAATACATTTTTCCACAAGCACCAGTGTCCAAAGATTTGGAAAGCTATATTGCCTCCAACAAGAAAGATATAAGAGCTCTCCCTAAGATTAATGAATCAACGATATAGAGATTTATTGAAGCTCCTTCCATGCACATAACATTAATTAAGATAATATTGCATAAAATGGAGAAATATTAGAAAAGGATAATCCAAAGCATTATATCATACAAAGCCTCCCTCCAACAACATATTTTTTCCCATGGGAAAACAATTAGCTTGGATTTTGAGGCATGGGTGGCCTTTATGAAAAAATGAAGAAGTAAAAGAGATAAAGATCCATCAAGTCAAATAGGAGATCATCTTACATATGAGAGTTCAAATAGCCAAAAAGAGAAGGCTAACAACCAAGTGGAAGGTGAAGATAGTCAACTGGAGTCGAATCCTCTTAGAAGAAAAGAAGATGAGATGATAGAGATGATCAATAGGCAAGGAGGAGAAACGAATAGCCATCCATGTGTCTCAAGCTCATAAGTTTGCTTGTACCCCCCCCCCCCCGGCCTTATCTTTCCTACTTTTCTATAAGTTTGTGGCCCACACACATCCCTCCCCCCCGCCAATTCCTACTTTTCTGTAAATCTAAAGGACTCGAATTGTAAATGGGATTTTTGTTTTCATCTTTATAGACTTTTCAATGAAATGTTAATGAATGAGAAGCCACTACTAGCCAAGATATTTGGAGACAGGCTTAAGTTTTGAAATGTGTGGTTTGTGGAACATTTTATGCTAATTTATAGTATTTTGGAATGTTATAAGCATTTCCTTTTACAGTGCAAACTTTTCTCACTTATAAGTAACTTGTTTATTTAGTTTATCTCACTAATTGTTTTCCTATAGCCTTAAGCATAGTATTGTAATCAACTAATCATTACCGGATTTTTTTATAATGCAATTGGTTATTTTAATTTTTCCTTTTATTTTTTTAAGTAACTTTTTACTAAAGAATTAAAGCAGTGATATATTTGGTGCTATGTTCACCTTATCAGTTTTGTTAATTAATCTGGGCATCATTCTACACTTTGCATATTAGATTAGATGCATTTCATTTATTTCATTAAAAATACATTAAAAAAATGTATAAAACAACCACTAGTAAAACCAAACAAAATCATCTAAAGGTTGTTATGCCATAAACCAGACATATTCCCTAATCCAAACAATGTAAGATCTAGAACCTTCCATTGGGGAGGGAGAATCTGATCATACAAAACCACTCAACCTTATCAACACATTTCAAAATACTTATTATAGTATAATATTTCTGTTAAATTAAATATTATTACCTAAATTAAATGCCAAACCATACCTAACTCCTTATATTATTACCTAAGTAACAATTGTGCATCATAAAAAAAAATGGATTTATTTCAAAAGAGATTCGAATACTCTAAAGACTATACATTTTGTATATCTCCATGCTCCATTGGTGTAAAGTACGTCTCATGGTCTATTACAAAAGTTAAAGTGTAGAATATGCCGAATATCTTTACATGGTAGGCCGCATGATGGAGGTGGTATCGTGTTATATGTGTGTTCAACGTACACAAAGAGAGCATAGAAAAATAGAATATGTAAAGACATAATTAAGAATATGTTGAAAATATAGATATACACATTTAATAGCATATTCATAATCTAAGTTACGCATTATTCATTAAAAGGATAACATAAACTATAAATTAAGATTATCTTAAGAATAATATGGTGTTTGGATTTCCAATTCGAGATACGCACTCAGTATTTAATTTATTATACGCGATCTTTGAATATCTCTCCATGTGCAAGCGTGGGTGTTTCTTATATACTAGGAGAGGTAGGCCACGAATATTCTACGATTCTCTTTTAGTAAAAGGGGTAAGAAATATGTGGAAAGAATGTTTAAAAGGCTGATACATAACCTTTTACAGTTGGGAACATGGACAACAACTTTTAGAAAAATGGAAAGAAGAAAAACAAGCATATTTGCTCATAGGATATTTGATGGTTTTTATTGGAAGTATTTATGTTGTTTGAGATTTTTGGATATAAATTGTGTAAGGGGTTTTGAAACGTCTAATATTTCGAGTAGATACTCATCATCAGGGATTACTCATCATCATGGACAATTGCAATTGTGATGTTCAAAAAGAATGTTAAGAAAAAAAAATTAAAGGAAAAAATTATATTAAGATATTGTTGATGAAAGGAGAAGAATACATTGTGGATAGATGGTCAAATAATAAAATAGTCATTATAAATGATTGATAAAATAATCAAAAGACAAATTAAAATTAATTAAATGGTTGAGGCTTAAATTAGTAAATAAAAGGGGGGGACTTTAATTTCAAAAAATAAAGTAAAATAAATGAGATGGGAGTTATAAGGCTTGAGATAAGAGGATCAAAATGGAAGACTCAAATGGAAAGATGAAATAGAATAATGAAAGAGGATAAGAAGGACTAAGAAGGAAAGGGGGAAGGGTGATGCCAAAGGAGAGAATAAGAAAAATAAAACCAAACTAAAACAAATTAGTTTTGATGAACTAGGGGATGCTTGATAGGCTTCTAAGATTGGCTAAGTTTGTACCCATTATCACGATTAAAATTATTGGGATGTTTTTCAATTTCTAATGCCTCATGAATGACGTGAGATGAGTGATAGGGTGTTGAGGCCAGGATTTTGGTTTGGTCAAAGAAAATTAGGTGTTTAGATTTGAAGGAGCATTCAATAATAGTTGACTTCGAGATGCGATAGTGGGTTGTGTTAGTTATATGTTCTTTGAGATGAGCTTTGAAGTCTCTACTAGTTTGGCCAATGTATGATTTTCCACAGGAGCAAGGAATTTGGTAAAATCTTTGGCCAAGCATCAGGTCAGATATATCCTTAGAAGCTCTAAATGATTGTTTAAGGGTTTTGTAGGGTGTTAAGACGGTTTTGATATTCTTCTTAGCCAAAAATTTAGAAATGTGATCAATAGTGCCCTAGATGTAGGGAAGAGAAATGAGAGCTAGGGGTGGGGAAGAGGAGGAAGAGTTGTTCTATTTGGGATTGTGGGATGAGCAAAAGGATTTGTTAATTTGAGAGTTGGAGTAACCATTGGACATAAGGGCCTTGGTTAGCTGGGATTTTCCCTTCTCAAAGAATTGGGGAATGTAGATTTGAATGGCTCGAGTAATTAGTGTTTTTAGAACAACGAATTTTTGGGCTAGATGATGATGAGATTGGGCATGAAGATATCTATCGATATGAGTCTCTTTTCAATAAACTTGGTGGGTAAGGGAGCCATTAGGAAGACAAGAGATAAGAACATCCATAAATGGAAAAGAATTATCCTTTTTCATTTCCATAGTGAATTGGATATTTGGGGGGGGGGATTCTATTTAGACGGTTAAATAAAGGGATTAGAGAGGGATGGTCATGAGGCCAAACAACAAAAGTGTCATCAACAAATCTAAACCAAGATTCTGGTTTGAAATGAAAACTTTTTAAGGCTAAAGTCTCCAAATGTTCCATAAAAAATTAGCGACCATGCGGGATAAGGATCACCCCTTGTCAGTGCCTTCAGTTTGTTCATAGCATGTCCCTTTAAAGGTGAAGAAAGTAAAGGTGAGACCAATTTCAATGACATTAAGGGTTTCAGGGTCAACCAGCTTAGAGATGAGGTCTAGGGCTTCTCAGACAAAAATTTTGGTAAATAAAGAAACAAAGTCAAAACTAACCAATTTAATATGAAATATCTCTATATTTTTATGGAGTCTTCAAATCTTGTAACAAATGTCCCTCTTGTTATTAGAATTGGGTGATACAAAAACTTAGAGTTCCCACAAATTTGAAACTCTAATCGAATTTTTAATGATCTTGGTTGATTAGGAATTGGACAAAGCCCCCAAGAGCATTGTTCCACCATGCATGAATCTTGACTCATAGTAAAACTATGCTCATACCTTAAATTTTTGTTGTATTCTTATCAGATTTATGGCCAAAAGAAGGTTTCTTTTCTACAAGATTAGCTTACTCTTATTTTGACTAGCATGGTTAATTGTTTACACATGTGGTCTTTAGGACAAAATACATGGAGACAATCAAATTCATTAAAAAAGTATTAGGTACAATACATAGGAATAAGTTAATAAGTGGACAAACTCAATCATTTTTTATTGAAAATTTTCTCCAAATTCAATAGGAATTATGCCAAAAGTTATATTTTCACGTGATTGATGGGAACTTTTCCCTTTTAGTGGTTTTAGCCTATTTTAAGAAGACCAATACTGTCAAAATTTAAAAAAAAAAAAAGAGTGATCAAGGCAAAACTTTGTCTCATCGAAAAAAATAAACTCACCAAAAAAGTTGAGTTTGTCCACATTTTAACTCACTCCCAATACATATTGTGTGTGTGTGTGTGTGTGTGTGTGTGTGTGTGTATTCCAAGAAAAAAAAAACATATTTATATTCAAGATGAACATTAATACATTCAATGGGTGCTTTGACACTTCTATCATAATCCTTTCAGACCCAAAAATAATCTAAGAAACTCAAAACTTATACAAAAACTAGTAAACACTTTTAGCTCATAAAAGAACACACGTGTCATATAGTAAGCTTATAAGTCATGTAGTTGTAATTGTTGGTAGGCCATAGCCTCCCCTTCTGCAAATTCCTGTATAATTACCTAATTTTCAAGTAGTTATATGCATTCCTTTGAGAGCCTATCTACATTAGTGTTCATTTCTATATGAATGCGCCTGTACAGAATATTTGTAAACATTCTTGAGATTTCCTTTATCTGTTCAACTAGAGGAAGCAATATGATATTTTGCAAATGGGATTTGTTAGGTAAAACATTTATTACAAGACTGGAATCTCCAAAAACCTACAATGAACTCAAACCTTTCTTCATGGTAATATTTCAGAGAAGGTAGAAAGCCATGAATTCACTATAATTATTTGTCCCCCTTCCAACATTTTCTTTTAGATAAAATTAGTTCCTTTCATCTAGATGAAGAACTATTCCACAGCCATAGATGACATCATTACAAGCCATGTTGAAGAAAATCCAAGGTAAGGTTTTGTTCACATTTAGCTCACTAATAACTCTTGGAGTCTTTGTTCTTGTCATTGATTTATAGAAAGGAAGCAATCCCAAAACCTGAGCAAAAACCTTAAAATCAAGAACAAATTTACCTTCAAACGTAATCAAGTTGTGAGCCAACCATATATCCCAAAAGGTAAAAAACAAGATAGTCTTGAGGGACTTCAACTCCTTTTTCCCAAACCAAACTGAAAACAACCTTCCAAAGATTCCTTGTTCCAAAGGTTCGATAGACCTAAATGGTCTTCCATATCATTCCAAAACTACTAAGAGAAAGTGCAAGAAAATAAAATATGTTCAGTTGACTCATCATTGTTTCAACATAAAAGGCAAATTCTTGGGCCAACTTTACCCCTTTTCTTCACCATATCCCACATGAGAACCTTATTATTTAGTGCTAGCCACATTAATAATATATATTTTGGCGGTGCCTTCACTTTCCACAACTTTTTCCACCACCAGACCTCTTCCCCCAAGCCTAGTTTAATTAAGGCTTCATACCCAAGTTTAATCGTGTAAACACCTCCCATCTCATCCCCCCCAGATAAATTCATCATTATCTTGGGTGAGTGTGACACGATTCATATCAAGAGTAAATAGGTATTTTTTCATTCAACTTCCATATCACCTGCGACATTAATCTCTTCATTTCTCAACCATCCATGTACCCAAAGTGTAGTATCCCATAGTTTGTTCACAGTGTTCAAGGTAGCTTTCCCATTCAAATGAAGGTGATGAATTATCACTTCAAAAAGGAAAAATCTTATGTCGCATCCCATGATGGCATCTGCATCCACTCTAACCTAGGTTCTCATGCCTACCTTCCAAGCCAAAAAATTGTCAATCAAAGGGAAAGCCAATATTTGTTCCTTCCATTGGTTTGAGACATTTTGTGATATTCTTATTTCTGGCCTTATCCAATCCAAGGTAGTACCTGGGAAGATGTACTTTTGAATTAGGATTATTGTCCATAATTTTTCTTTAGTAAGCATATTCCAAAGAGATTTTGTTGCCAATGATTTCCCAAATATATTAATTTCCTTCAACCTCCATCCACCCGATGAATTGGGAACTACCAATTTCCTCTAGCTAACCCAATATGTTCCCTTGTAATCATTACTTCCTTGCTAGAGAAAGTTGAAGCGATACCTTCTGTTTTTTTCTAGAATCCCTTTGGGTGTGTGAGCCAAAGTATGCCAGTGTACCAAGATGGCCTCCAAGACAAATTTGATCAAAACTAAATGTCGCCCTTTGGATAGCCAGTGGTTGCCCATTGTGATATCATTTTTTGCACTTTCTCAAACAACCAATTCCAGTAGTTTTTTCCATAATGATTAGGGTTTAGATAAAAACCTAAATATTTGACCATGTCATTGAAATATACAAGGGGGAAGGGCCAATATCGATCAAGTGTAGTTTCCAAATCTTCTTCCAAGCTAGAAGTATACATGGCTAATTTGACATCATTAAATTCCATCCCTATGGATTTTTTGTATAGAAATAACAAATCTCTAAGGGATCTCAATTCACTAGTAGAGCCAAAACAAAATAACAAAACATCATTGACAAAAAAGAGATTAGTCAATATTTCTCTGGAGCCCACCTTAATGCCTTACAATGACCTTCTTCTTCTTGCATCATTCGAGGACCTACTCAGTCCTTCAGCTACCGGGAGAAAAGATAGGGGGATAGGGAATAACCTTGCCTCAACCCCCTAGAAGGATTAAATAACTTAGATATTGCTCCATTGATTAATACTACAAAAGAAAGCGAGGAAAAACATGCCATTATCCACTTGACTACAACATATGAGAAGTGAACAATAATCTAAGATAAATTTGGGAGACCCTATCACAAGCCTTGGATAGATCAAGCTTTACTACCACAATTGGTCTTTTTGAAAGTTTTATTGTGTGCAATCCTTCTTATGCAGTGTCAATTGCAACATGAAACTACCTTCCTTCTAAAAATCCATATTCCTATGTCGAAATGAAGTTTGATAGCAAAGGTTTTAGCCTTACTTCTAGTACATTGGAAATTATCTTAGAAAGGAAATTGCAAAGTGAGATAGGCCTAAAGCCCTCAAAGTTCTTAAGCTATTCCACCTTTGGTATCATGGATATAAAGGTAGAGTTAATATTCAAAGGAACATTTCCCAAAGTTATAACTTCCTCCACTACTCGAACAAGATCCTCTCCTAGTACATCAAAGAACTCCAGAAAAAATTTAGTTGCCTAGCCATTCAGATCGGGAATTTTTTATTTCTTAAAGGTGCTTATAACATTATAGAGCTCATCCTTGGTGATAGCCCTATAAATATATAATTTTCCTCCTCACTAATCAACCTTGGAAAAAATGAGCACACATTTAATATCTCACTATGATTCAAGTGGATATCGGTGGCCACCCACCTATTCCAACTAGCTCATCTTGACAGTTTTTTCAGTTTGGCAGGTTTTTCCTAGTTTTTGGGTCCTCAACTTCTGGGGCCGTTTTGAGGCCCTAAACAACATTTTTAGTCTGCCACAGTAAAACTATTAATGGAGTTATAGATTGACGGAATAATGTGTATTCCTCGGATATACCTTCCCAACTGGTTATCGTGCACCTAAAACGAAGATCGTATGCAAAAGTTACGACCTTGGGAAGTTGATGTACCAACTTACCCCAACGAGGCCCACATGACTCTTGGCGCTTCATCTCCTAGGGTTAGGTTTTTGGATGTCTAGGGTTTTGGAATTCATGTTTATTGTAAAAATGATTTCAGAGCCTCATTGTACTCATCTTCTTGCGAATGAGCGCAACCGTCACATCTATTCTCAAAGATAAGCCTCCACCATTCTAGCAAGCTTGTTTTAGTCTGCATTTTACAGTTTCAACATATTTATTTATTAATAGAAGACAATTTTTACTATATATCTGTTATTGTTCATTGAATCTATGTGTTAATAATATAGATCTGTATTCATTTCATTATTCTCATAAAATATGGATCAGTGGTATCAGAGTGGTTTTCTCTTTGTCGTTCTTAATGCATGTCCCCGACGAGGTCAAGGTACAAAGAGTTGGGTCTCAAGATTGTTTCTCTTGAGGACAAAGGCTCTTGCATGCCAAAGTGACCTTCCATGGTGGGAGAAAATAAAGACGACGGAACAGGAGATCCTTTCAAACTGTTGCTTGAGGAATCCCTCGCGCAACAGAGGAATGAGATGATGGATAGTTTTGTGCAAATCCTTCGACAACTACCAACAAGCGATGAATCTTCCTCAAGCGGAGGCGTCGCCCCCTTCAAGGTATAGAGCAAATTTGATATTCCTATATTTGAAGGTTAGATAGACGCAAATGCTATAGACAAGCTAGAAGGGTACTTTTCTGTCCATAACTTTTCGAATAGAGAAAAAATTACTTTTGTGCTCCTCAAAGTCGTCCCCTATGTCAAAGATTGGTTGGAATATTTATGTGAGAAAAACAAAATAGAGGAACCATCATTATTATAGCCGCCCTCACCTGGGAGTCCTTCATGGATGCTATTGAGGAACAATACTACCATGTCGGAAGTTATGACGACCTGTATACAAAATGGACCACACTGCAGCAGGAAAGGGACCAAGCAGTGATAGAGTTCACAAATATCGTGCATACCTTGTGCACCAAGCTAGGTATCAAATATTTTGAGCGAAATATGGTTTTCAAGTACCGTGGTGGTCTGCATAGATACATCCAGGTAGAAATGGAGTTTCTGGACATCTCGTCCTTGGACACAGCATATCGATATGTCGTCAAAATCGAGCAGAATCTTAAAAAAAAATGCGACAGTTTGGGTCTGCGAACCCCTCACAGCAGAAGCAGGGCAAGGGTAGCCCCAACCTGCAGAACAAGGGGAAGAGAAAAGAGGGACAGCCTCAGGACAACTAGTCTAAGCCACAAACAAAGAAAGACAATGGAAAGATGAAGAAATATACCGGGAAGTGGTGCGAATTCCATAAGATCCCCTGGCATAACATTGTTGATTGTCGCTCAAAGCAGTCATTGGTGGCTGAGATGAAAGCATCTGAATCATATGCAGGTTCCGACTTTAAGTCAGAACCAGAAAATAGGAGACAAATCATTGACGCAGAACCCAGTGCCACTATTTCTACCACCAAGATCCATCCTGGTGAACCTGATGAGCCAGAGGAAGGCGAGTGCCTCTTTCATTCACAGATGTGGCTGAAAGGAACCCCGCTGCACTTCATCGTTGATAGCGGTAGCTAGAAGAAACTCATCTCAATAGAGGTCGTCGAGATGTTGGCCCTACTAACAACACTGCACCCGCAACCCTACACCATCAGATCACTTCGCCAAGGAAGTGATCTTCGCGTCAACCAACAATGTTGCCTGTCCTACGGAATCAATCCCTTCAAAGATGAGGTATTGTGTGATGTTTCTCCCCTTGAATTTTGTGATGTTCTTTTGGGCCAAACTTATTTATGGAAACATCATGATGTATATGAGTCTAGGCCTCATAGTTTTATTAATACTTTGGACAGGAAATTGTACAAGATACCTGAGGTAGTCCCACCTAGTTCCATTTCCTTGATCTCTGCCAAGCAATGTAGGAAGGTCATCTCTCAGACCAAGAATATTTTCTTCTTCGTGATTCGCTCTCATAGTGAGCGAAATATTGCATCCACATCCATGGCCTCTTAAACCGACCTCTACACGCAGCAGAAGCAAGTGGATAAGGTCGTGGAAGAATACAAAGACATCTTCTCCTCACCTTCTGGGGTACCTCTGCACTGTCAGGTCAAGCATTCCATCGATCTGGCCCCCGACACACCACTACCTAATGGGTCATTCTATCGGCACTCTCTGTTAGAAAATGAGGAGATCAAGTGTCGGATCCAAGAATTTCTCCATAAGGGGAACATCCAACCCAACTCATCACCTTATGGAAGCCTAATCACGCTTGTTCAAAAGAAATATGAGACTTGGCTACTCTGCATTGATTATCGGGCCCTAAATAAAATCACTATCAGGAACCAATACCTGATTCCCCGAATCAGGTATCTCCTTAATCAGCTCAAGGGGGCCAAATACTTTAGTAAGATTGATCTGAATTCTAGCTACCATTAGGTCCCAATAGAGTATACAGATGTATGGAAGACTGCCTTCAAGTCAAAAGAATGTCTTTTTGAATGATTGGTCATGCCATTTGGTTTGACAAATGCACCAACAACTTTCCTGAGGATGATGGACAATATCTTGCGGCCTTTCACCAATTCTTTTGTAGTGGTGTATATGGATGACATCCTCATCTACAACAAGACTTGGGCGGAACACTTGCAACATATTCAACAGGTTATGCACACTCTACAACAACACAAGCTATATGCCAACTTGGAAAAATTCTCCTTCAGCATGGACAGGGTCCAGTAACTAAGATACATTTTTGATAAGCATGGTGTGCATGTGGATCCATCCAAGATCCAGGTCATCCGTGGTTGGCCAGCCTCAACCACGCTCACTGAGCTTCAAAGATTCTTAGGCCTTGCCAATTTCTTTCACAGGTTCGTGTTTAGATTCTCCCATATTGCATGGGCCCTCATCCAAGTAACCATGGGTAGTGGTAAGTAAAAGTTTGTGTGGGGCTTGTCCCAATAACAAGTGTTCGATGATTTGAAGCAATGAGTGTGCTCAACCCCATTTCTTTCATTACCCGACCTGCAACAACCCTTTGAGATCAAGACAAATGCTTCAGACTATGTTGTAGGTGCAATTCTCACTCAGCATGGCCACCCCGTGGCCTATCATAGTGAGACACTATCAAATGTTGTCTGTAAGTACCCTACTTACAACAAAGAAATGTACTCCATTGTGAAATCCTATCGCCAGTTGAGGCATTACATTCTCAAGAATGAGACAATCATCCACACTGATCATAAGTTGTTGCAGTTCATGCATACACAAGGAAAATTTCATAATGACCGCCATCATAAGTGGTCCACATACTTGCAGTAGTTCCACCTCAACATCAAGTATAAGACAGGAAGTACCAACCATGTCATTGATTTCCTCAGTCGACCTCCAGTCGCGACACTCACCATGATGTTGGACTCTTGCGACCACGAGACCTCCAGATGGCCCCAACTCTATGAGAAAGATCGTGACTTCACCACCACCTACCAGATATTGGGCGCAAACACAGTTGTCACTAATTTCCATCTTTAGGATGGGTTGTTGTGCCATCTGGGCCATCTCTGCATTCCATCAAGCGAGTGAGCGAAGATGATTTGGGAATCCCACTATAGTCAAGTGGCAGGACACTTTGGCATAGAAAAGACAGTGGCAGTGTTTCAACAACATTTCTACTAGTCGAAACTTCGATGGGATGTCAGCAAGTATATTAGGTCCTACACTGCCTGTGTTATTTCCAAACTGCCCACTAAGAAACAAGGCATGTACACCCCTATGCATACTCCTAACAGGCCATGGGAATCCATCTCAATGAACTATATGTCGGGCCTTCCTACCACCAAGCAGGGAAATGACTGTGTTTTTGTGGTTGTTGATCACTTTTCCAAGATGGAGATTATGGTTGCTTGCAAGAAGAGCATCACAATGGAGGCCACTTCCAAGCTCTTCTTTGAACGAGTGTGGGTACATTTTAGGATACCACAAACCATTATCTCAGATCAGGGAAATCGTTTCCTCAACACATTCTGGTCGAGCCTCTGGTCACTACTAGACACCAAGCTCACCAAATCCACTACCTTCCACCCCCAGAAAGATGGCCAAACCAAGGTCGTCAACTAGATGATCGTGCATATCCTACGCATGTACAATTCCAAGCACCCTCACACATGGAATGAGAATATTACCTATGTTCAACACAGCTAAAACAGAGCCATGCATAGCTCCACTGGCCACAACCCCTTTCAGGTGGGGTTGGGATTTCAACCATTGGGTCCCATGGATGTTGCACTACCCCTTTCGGCCACCCAAGAAGACTCATCCCATGCTCAAACTGAAGCTGAAAAAGCCACCTGATTCATTGAGTGAATCCAACACATCCACCAACAGGTTCAGGATATTTTACAGAAGTCCAATGCGAAGTACAAGCAACTCCATGATCAACATCGGGTGCCACACAAGTTTGAGGTGGGAGAAAATTTTTGGTTGCACTTGCAAAAATAACTCCTTACAGGGCCCCATCATAAGATTCTCCCACTCCGCTATGGACCTTACACCATAACCAAGGGCATGGGAGACAATGCTTTTGAGCTCAACATCCCCCCCTTCCTTGGCTTGCACCCAATGTTCAATGTGGATCTCCTTCGACCATATTTTCCATCATTATTGGACACCTCAGAGATAGAAGAACAATTGACACCAACAGATCTCAACCTTGAATGAATGGAACAAGAATCCATTTATCAGATCGTGGATACACAGGTCAAGGGCACTCGCCAACAGAGGATCCAACTTTATCGGGTTGTCAAAGCAGGGTAGCTCTTGCACCAAGGAAAGTGGCTCAGTCGAGGCCAAATTCATGAGACCATTGCTTCCTAAGGGGGGAGGATTGATAGGATTGGATATCAATGGCCACCCAACTATTCCAACTGGTTCATCTTGGCAGTTTTTTCCTAATTTTCGGGACCTGAACTTCCGGGGTCGTTTTGAGGCCCTAAACAACGTTTTTATGGATTTACACAGTCAAATTTTAAAAGAAGTTATATTTTGACATCATAATGTGTATTCCTCAAATATACCTTTTCAACGGGCTATCGTGCACCTAAAATGAAGATCGTATGCAAAAGTTATGACCCTGGGAAGTTGATGTACCAACTTACCCCAATGGGGCCCACATGACTCTTGGTGCTTCATCTCCCAGGGTTAGGTTTTTGGATGTCTAAGGTTTTGGCATTCATGTTTATTGAAAAATGGATTTTAGAGCCTCATTGTACTCATGTTCTTGCGAATGAGTGCAACCGTCGCATCTCTTCTCAGAGATAAGACACCACCATTCTAGAAAGCTTGTTTCAGTCTGCATTTTACAGTTTCAACATATTTCTTTATTAATAGAAGACAATTTTTACTGTATCTTTTTTATTCTTCATTGAATCTTTATGTTAATAATATAGATCTGTATTCATTTCATTCTTCTCATAAAATATGGATCACACTAATATTAGCTTCTGCAGGCTCCTCAAATAGGATTTTAAAATGGTTAACTCCTATGCAACCAACTCCTTAAAACCCCTCACCCTACTACCATCTAATCTTATCATCTCCAAAAAGGTATTCCTCTTCTTCCTATGATTGGAAAAATTTTGAAAAAAATTAGTATTTTGGTCCCCTGCTTCTAGCCAGGAGGCCCTACTCTTCATTTTTCAATACAATTCCTCATCAATCAATAACTTATCTCTTTGCACCTCCAAATTTTTGAATGTAATCAAGTGCTCTTCATTAAGGAACGCATAATCCATATCCATTACCAAATATTCCTAAGCCTTCTCCACCTCTAATAGCTAAGCCCTTTTTTCCCTATATATCTCTCCAAACCAAGAAATCGCCTTCTCCTTCACACATTTTAAAGAGCGTGTGAATTGTTCACAAGTAGAAGTTCCCAATACACACGAAAAAAATTTCCAATTACTGAGTACTAGATCTCTAAAGTCCTCTTTGAGAATCCAACTAGGATTTAATTTAAAGGGTGTGCATGGATTGTATCCTGGATTGTCAAACTCTAACCATATTGAATAATGATCAAAGATGATACAATTGTCCACCCAAAACCCGCATTCGTCCACTTTCTGCAAGAGAGTGGCCTTCATCATAAAATCATATAATCGCTTTGCCACTGCAACATTACCTTCCTTGTTATTTACCCAAGTAGGTCTCATCTTGATTGGTTCAAGGTCCACCCATCTAACAAGATCAAACTAAAACCAAAAATAGTCATCATGTATATTTGGCCTCACATAATCCCCCCATATCTCTCTTATGCTCATTGTCAAGTTTAAATCTCCTCTCACCACCAAATTTTTAGACCTTATACAATGTAATGTTAAAAACCTATTACAGTACTCGTGTCTCCCTTCGTAGGGACCATAAACATTAAGGACACACAATGAGTAGCTCAAGATTTTACAATATACTTCAGTCACCACAGCTGAAGTAATAGAAAAGGAATTCGCTAAAACCATGGTGGAGTTCCATTCAATTATAACCTCCCAGATAAACCCTCAACATCCAAAGCTATGAAATCCCATCCCCCCAACAATTTTTTAAATTATAAATCAGAGGCTCACGCATCCCTATAGTTTTCTGCAACAATATAATATCCAGTCTCTCGAGATTAATTAATCTTTTGAGGGACAATTGCTTAGCTTTTTCCCATAGGCCTTGAACATTAGCTGACAATATCTTCATGAGGAAACTTATGATGCAACATGTCCCACTCTAAGGACACCAATTATCAATCTCTTCTTACCTTGGTTAATTTATTTTATTGCTTGGTCTTGAGATCATTTTAAATTGGACTTATGGCTAATGGAGAGACTGCCAATTTCTCCCAAGGTATCCGACCCCATACCCCCAATAGGGACACATTATTTAGAAATATATTTCTTTGGTCTAAGTAGGTACCCCCCCCCTTGAGACTGTAAGTCTAAATAGTAAGAAATTGACTCCCGTACGACCCTTGGTCTCCACTGATCTTGATGACCATGGTCATCTGCTAGATTAACCAAAGGATCCCTTGGAATTTCATCGGGTTTGGTTTTTGAATTGACTTTGGAGGTTTACCCCAGGTTTTTTTAGTAGGGATAGGATTACCTGAACCACACGATATCAAACCTCCCAATACCTTGTCACTTGAAATGGAAATAGGAGAATTGAACACCTTAACCGACGAAACCAAATCATCATTGGCATGGATCTTGTTGTCATTTTTGGTGTAGGAAGTTACTCCCTGAGCAGGACCTGCATCTACAACATCCTCAGGATATTTATTAGTTTCCAAAGGAAGCCTCAAACCAACTATCAAAGAAATAGGAACGCCCCTAATTAGCATGCTAGAGTCGCACTTAGTTATGGATTTAACCTCTTCTAAATTAGTGAACCTTGCAACACTCCTTGTCCCGTGCCCTAGACACCATCAATATTGAAGTCCTTCACTAATTATTCATCATCCTCATCTCTCAGACTCCCTTCTTCCTCTAGACCCTTTTAGTGTAGGGTTTGGAATAGTCTTTCAGAAGATGTCTATACAAATGGCACCTTGAGTATCAAAAAGGTATGTTAACATAATCTAGTGTTTGTGAGTATCTCTTCTCTTTAAAAACCAAATCAATTGTCTTAAAAATAATTCTACTTACATCGAGATCAACTAATATCCTTGCAATCAACCGGTATGCTTCATAGAGGAAGATATCATCCATGAAAATAGTTTTCCCAAGCTAACTACTAATCATGCATAAATATTGAACAATCCAGAATTCCATGGGGAGCCGTGGAAGTTTTATCCACACCACAGTGCCTAACATGGTCTCTTCCTTGGCATCAAAAAGAGGGTGTTAGGGTTTTATGGGCAGGTATGACTTGTCCGTAAACCAAAATTCTTTTAATACAAAAACCACATATTCTTCCTTGCAAAAGATAAAACCAAGCTAGCCTCTTGCTAATAGGTGAAATGTTGGTGTATAGCCTAAACCTGGACCCCAATTATCCTCTATCCATCTTAGAAGGAAATCCATCCCTACCCTCCTTCCGAAAAACTTCCCCACCAAAGTACATATTGAAAGGTCAAGGATCTGGTTTACTACAATATCTTCCCTAATAACTAAGGACACTTCCCCTCCTCGACTTTTAATGACCTTACATCATTTCTAATTCCTTTTATCAATGCCCTCTTTGCATTGTCCTCCCTACAAGTGAATCAAGTCAAATATTTAAACAATGAACCCAAAACCTTCCTCAAAGGCCAATCAAACCACCTATTCCTTCGACACTTCTTCAATGACACCTTTCACCGTCAGGTATAGAGGGTTTTGATCACATAGGAGGGTGTTCATTTCCCAAAAATTAACTCCCAAATTGGTAGAATTGGTTGGAGACAATACACCCAAATTCATGTCCTATTTAGAAGGTCCCTTATAAAAATCCAAAATTTGGCAAGATCGGGCATATGTACCATCAATATTATCATCGCTCATGCCATTTAATCATGGAATTGAAAAACCCTTAGCTTTGTATTATCTAAATTATGGAGAAGTGGTTTCATCTTCCCCTAATGATGAATACCTAGTCTCCACAAGGGATGCTACACTTGTAAAAGAGAAAAAGACTTGGTATTCAAACAGAACATCATCTGAATAATCCACCAATTGGACCTATTCCTCCATGGTCATCTCCTTCGAATCTACCATTGGTTAGATTCCTGAATATGTAATTGAATCTTGAGCTTACTAAAGATGACAAAAAACTACTGAATGAATTGTTTGAGATGTTGACAAAGCTAGAGCCATCGAAAATTAAGGTCGTGGAGATATCCAAATGAATAAAAACAATGTTGAAGAGCCTACAGAGTGTGTCCCAATGAATAATATCGTTGGTTGCAGTTGGGGCAGTGGTAGAAATCCACTATGCTTGGGAAAAAATCCTTGTTGTAGAGAATCCCTACCTACACGTCACACAACCCTAGCCCATGTGTCACTGTGCCAGTATCATTGCAAAAGAAACCTACCACTAAGATCGCCTATTCCCACACATTTCCTTCTCATCATTGTGCCTATATCACTGCAGGAAAACCCTATCACATGTGTCACCATGCTTGTATCACTATCGAAGAAGTTGTTGATTTAGATGATGAAGTTGAAGAGCTTGAGCCAACACCACTAGTCACTCAAGGATTCCAACCAATAAATAAATAACATATAATACATACATACATACTTACTTACTTACATATATACATACATACTTACATACATATATATATCCCCAATGATATTGACCGCTTTCCCAATGGTTTCAAATGCACGTGCACAAGTGGATTGAGAGACAAAGGGCTTGGATGTCTAAGGTAAATAATTCAAAACTTGTAAAGGGTGGGGTAGATGAAGTATGCATTGTGTAATATGTATCCACTTTTAGATAAGCGAGCCTCAATAGATCCAACAATGAAATTGTTAATCCTTCCTCGATGTTTGTAAGTGTTAGTTACAATCAAGCATGTACCTGGTTATACTTTTCCAATAATAACTTTGTGGCAACATGGTTATTCAACTAATATATGATGTTAGCCGATCTATTGTTTTATTTTGATTTTATTATTATTATTATTATTAGATAATTTTACAACTGTATTCACTATTTTTCAAGTCAGATGTACGATATTTTTACCCCCACAACCTCGAATTTAATGTCATAGATCAATTGTTCATTGCTTGTCCTAGTCTAGTTTCCTAATTACAAATTTTGTTGAAAATGGTTTAAGGAGAAGGATAATGAAGAAGAAATGTACCAAACATATTAAAAATCATTGAAATGTCACATATGAGAATGTTATGGGTGTTGATTAAGGTTGGTTGTCATTGATGTCAACCCTTGAAGAAAGCCCCACAGCACAAAGGTTTGGGTAATGGACCCAAGATTTTTTGATGTAAAGATGACTCGTTATTGTCTTTTCATGGTTGATAAGAAGTAAAGATGGATGAACTCCAAAGTGGTCCCCTTATGGTGAAATCTCTCACAGGAAGACGCTTTGCGGAGTAAAAGAACCCATGCTTAATTGTGGAATAATAAGAAGAAGGACAATGATTTTGTCAACTAAACTATCCTATATGGATAGTTCTTGTCATTCCATTTCCAGTGGTATGTGTAACGTCACATAACTCCTCACGGTTAGAGAGTTATGGCCATGAGAAGTTGGAGACCCCAGGTTTGGGTAATGGACCCAAGTTTGTTTGATGGATAACGGTATGAGTTATGATATACTTTCAGATAATACTATTCTATATGGATAGTACATATCATTCCATTTCTGGTGGTATGTGGAACGTCACATAACTCCTCACGGTTTGAGAGTTATGGCCTTACAAAGTTGGAGGACCCTCATATGTCATCTAGAAGCCCCAAAAGGTCAAAGTAGTCAAAGTGGTTTAAGAGATTTTAA
>ML792097.1:372809-385056 GCA_009831015.1 Picea engelmannii | reverse complement strand
ACATTCTTGAAGTTTAAAATGGATAGAGCATATACACCAATCCGATCCTAACATTGTAAACAGGATCTACATCAGAATATTCTTGTTGAAGGTACATATGAAGGTTTACCATTGCATAACAAACACATTCATGGGAATACATATGAAGGTCTACCACTGCATAGAAAACACATATGATGTTGTCATACCTTCTTCCACTATCCTCAACTGATGCCTCACTATCTAACCATCAAAACTAAAAATTGCATGGAGTAGGATTACAAATTCGCATGACTGTTTTGTAAAATCAATTTAATTGTTTCATAATTCATTCACTGTGATCTAATCTATTGTATTGACTGGTCGTCATGTATAGATATAGCCTCCTTTTCAATAAACTGTAACTTTCTAAATCCACCCTTGATAATTCAACTAGACAAGTGCTTGATAATTTGATAAGGTAAGTTTATGAAGGAAATAACCCACGCTAATTTTTTTTTAAGATTAAAAGAAAAGTGACTAAGTAAGAGTAACTTGCATACTTTGAATAAGCCAATTCAAACTTTATTATTATTTTTTTCGCGTGAACAATTCAAAATCAATGGGGGGATGGTCTATAAATTAGGGCCAATGGAGAAAATCGAGACCCCACATCACTATCATAGGTGAGGGTAGGCCCGATTCCGATTTTGAAATTAGGCCCAATCAAGCAATCATGACACAAGTTCGCTTAGTGAGGGTCTGATTGAGAAGTGAGGACCAATTTCAAAATCGATACCCCATGACCAATTTCAAAATTAGTACCCCATTTCACTAATATTTGTGAGGGAAAGGCCATATCACTAAGGATTTAAGCATTACTAAGAGGAGTAAATTGTCAGATCATAATAATTACCCACCAAACCATAATTCGTGACATGAGCGTTTTCGATTCATGCTTTAAAAAACATTTCATTACTCAAGTTCGAAAGGTGATGGTTTGAGCATATGGCATTGGTAAGTCACGCTTTAAACCGTATGCACAAGTACAAGTAACCTGCATACTTTGAATAAACCAATTCAATCTTCATTAAATTTTTGCTCGTATGAACAATTCAAAATCGATGGGGGGGACGATATGTAAATCGAGGCCGATGGAGAAAATTGTGACCCCTCATCACTATCATAGGTGAGGGCAAGCCCAATTTTGAAATCGAGCCTGATCAAGCAATCGAGACATAGGTTTTCTTAGTGAGAGTTTGATTGAGAAGTCGAGACCAATTTCAAACTCGAAACCCAATGAATTTTGAACTTGGTACCTCGTATCGTTAAGATTTGTGAGGGAAAGGCCTGATCACAATTGAACTTAAAAAGGGTTCACATGTGAAAAAAGTATGGAGGTTGGTTTACATGTGCAAAAGTGGTTTCACATGTATGAAAAGTATGGAAGTTAATTCCACATATGTGAACAAAGAATTTGCGAGAAAGGGAGATGGTTGAGAAATCAAGATCCCGTCACACTAAAAATGTAAAGGGGAAGGGTCGATTTAGAAATCGGGGCCAATCATTGAATCAAGGAAAATTTATAGCACTTTAGCGACTTGAGCGCCCAATTTGGACAATTAATTTTCAAAGGAATATTAAACAAGGATCAAAAGAGGAAAATGAAGAAAAGCAAGTCGAAAAAATTCAAAAGTTCATATGGTATGGATAGGGGGATAGGGTCTGACCTAGAAATTGGGGCTTATTTCCAAACTACGGCAAGGTGATAGTATCTAAGTGCAAGGGAAGCTTGATTTGGAGATTAAGACTGATTGAGAAATCGAGATCCGTAAATATTATGACCTAGTCGATTTTCTAAATGAAAAAGAAAATTTTGAAAGGAATGAATATACATTTAATCAAATCTCACAAAGAAAAATCTCAAACAAAAGGGAGAATTTCAGAATTCAAGGGAATGCATTGAGGCCACACTTTGGAAATAGAATGGTTCTCACAATCAAGATCTATCCATACTAAAGTTAGTGGAAGAAGGCCTTAATTTGGCCATTGGGACCAATTACCAAATCAGGGTGATTGAATATTTGAGGTGACAAAGAAAAATCAAACCCAAAGGTAAAAGAACACTTGATTTGAAAATCAGGGAAAGGTCAAAGTAACCAAAGTGGGAAGGAGGCTCGATGGTAAAGTAACTAAAGTGGAAAGGATGGAGAATGATTAAATCCTGGAGCACTGACAAAGATCCATAACCCTACCTCTAAGGGATGCAATGTTGTTATGAATTCATTCATATAAAATGTGCCACATCCTCCTTCACAAACTATCATGATTGAAATCCCCTAGAGGTATGAAGAGGTTGCATAAATTGAAAAAAATTACATCAAGAAAGAAAAACAATCACTTTGACCAAATCAAAGGAAGTAAGGTAGTTGGATTTAATACAACCTTAATTAGTGTCAAATTGATTGGCCAAATTGAAAAGAAACTAAAAAGAAAAAAGAAAAAAAGGGAAGTTTGTTAGCGTACAAAAGTTGTATCCAGAAGATTAAGAGGTTTGACGCTTTAGATATTATGAAACAATCATGCTAAAATATGACCTTGGTTTATAAATACATAAATAGATACATTTTATTCAATTGTCCATGAGACCGAATGCTTATATGGGACAAATGAAACATTTACCAAGAAATTAAAGCAAAGTAATACACTGAATATAACTAGTGGTGTAATGGTAGGACCAAATCTTGGACTTGGTTTACTTGCTCAACCAGATTCAGTCCCCTTCACTCCAACCAAACTTACTATATTTTATCAACCAAACTTATTGTATGTCTCACTAGATCCTCTTGAAATGTTAATTCCTAGCGTCTGATATGTGAATTTGATCTCTCCTTGATTCGTTAGTACATTGTATAATGTAGGAACAATTGTTCCTTAGTTTCTACTTCCCCATTTCCACATACTTGACACAACTCTCCCACGACTCCTTAGGTTGTTCCTATCTTCTTTCACATCTCAACTTGTCTAAGTTGGATCTTAGTTGCACCACCTCTTGTTTTTCATGCCACAAGATATTAATTTCAAGTAGTTTTGCACTTTGATATTCTCATGTCTATTGTCCTTGTCTTTCTAGTATTATTGTTTTTGTTTAACATATTTTCTCCATTTTCCCTTCCCTTCACATTCTCATATGCGACATTTCAATGTTTTTTAATCAATTTCGCACATTTCTTCTTCATCATGCTTCTCCTCAAACCATTTTCAACAAAAAATGTAGTTAGGAAACTAGACTTGGAGGAATAGTGAAAATTTGAATATGTGACATTAATTCCTAGGTTGTGGGGGTAAAAGTATTGTACATCTCGCTTGAAAAAGAGTGAACACGATTGTAAAATTATCTAATAATAATATAAGAAATCAAGATAAATAAATAAGTAGGATACATTATATATTAATTGAATAACCAAGTTGTCACTAATTTATTACTGGAAAAAAATAACAAGGTACATGCTTGATTGTAACTAACACATACAAACATGGAGGAAGGCTCAACAATTTCGTTATTAGATCCATTGGGGCACACTTATTTAAAAGTGGATATTCTACAATGCATACTTCACCCACGCCACCTTTTACATGTTTTGAACCCTTGACCTTAGACATTCAAGCCCTTTGTATTACAATCCACTTGTGCACATGCATTTGAAAGGATTGGGAAAGTGGTCAATATCACCAGGAAAAAAAATATATTTTATCTATATACACAATAAGTATCGGGAATGAGTTGAAATGTAGACAAACTCAACCTTCCCGATGATTTTATCTTTTTTCTAGTGAGGCAAAGTTCTATGTTATTTTTTGAAATTTCAATGGTCTAGGTCTTCTTAAAATATACTAAAACCACTGAAGGAAAAGTTACATGGTCAAAGTTCTCATAAATCAGGTGAAACTATAACTTTTGGAAAAATTCCAATTGAATTTGGAAAAGAATTATGATTGAGTTTGTCCACTTATTAACTTATTCCTATTTATTGTACCTAATAATAAAATTTTAATGAATTTGATAGTCTTCATGTATTTTGACCCAGTGACCATACATGCAAACAATCAACCATGCTAGTCAAAATAAGAGTAAGCTAATCTTGTAGCAAACAAACCTTCGTTTTGGAAACTCTAATAAAAATTCGACAAAAAATCTAGGTATGAACATAATTTTACCATGAGCCAATTTTCATGCATGGTGTAACAATGCTCTTGGGATTTTGTCCAATTTCTAATCGATCTAGATCATTAAAAACTCGATTAGAGTTTCAAATTAATGAGAACTCTAACTTTTTGTATCATTAAATTTTAATAATAAGAGAGAAATTTGCTACAAATTAGATGACTCTGTCAAAATATATAGATCATTTTTACTAAATAAATGCATAATCAACATTTACATAAATGTTTTTTATAAATTACATTTAAAAAAAGTCGTTGAGTGTCCTATGAACAGGCACCTTAACCTTTGCAAATGCGTTTTTTTTTTTTTTTCCTTTTTCTAGAGGTTATGATCCATGTTCCCATCGAGTGTAAAAGGTTATAAGTCTTTTAAACATTATTTTCGAGTATTTATTACCCCTTTTACTAAAAGAGAATAGTATAATATTCATGGCTTGCCACTAGTATATAAGAAACACCCAACATACACACATGGGGAGATATTCGAAGATCATGTATAAGAACAAGTTAAACAAAATGGAGGACACGAGGCTTCCCAAAATTGCTTCAAATTGGAAAACCAAAACCACCTTCGACTCAAGTAGGGATGACATAAGGATGATTCGTCTTGGCTAAACCATTGGGGAATAAAGGAAGAAATCATACTATATACTAAGAATTTGTAACAACCCTGGTTAAATAGATGCATAGGGATTATTAATTATAATTAATTTGAAAATCTGACTGCCCTAATATGTTAGTTAAACAATAATTATTTCTTAACAATATTAATTCATTATTTATTTATTAATTACTTGTTCACATCCGTCAATGATTAATTAATTAATTAATTGACTCATTAATTAATTGAGTAATGAATTAAAGGGGTTAATAATTTTTAGTTTATTTAATTAAAGACTTACGTATGAGGGGGGGAAGAAACATTAAATAAGGGGATAAGATAATAAAGAAGGGGATAAGGTAATAAAGGAGGGATAAGCAAATTAATGAGGGGGAGGAGAGTCGGTGAAAGGGGAAGATATGACGGGAAGAGTTGGATGGGGGGAAGGGATCGTTTGGTTTTTGGGGAAGAAAGCATTTGGAGGGAGCCTTTGGAGGGAGGAGGATTTTTCTATGGATATTTTTCTGTGGGATATTGGCTGGTCTGAGCAGTTTGGTTTTTTTAGGGGGTGAACCATTGCAGGGGGCACCGGGTTGCTGGGGGTTTTGGGCATGGGGGCCAGGATTCCTCTCGGTATCCTGGAGCTAGGGAGCCATACAGGTTGCTCCTAGTTGGCTGGGAGGTTAGTCGATTTGGGCAGGGTATGGTCAAGCAACAAGCTGGGCAAGGCAGCAGCAGGGAGGACAACAAGACAAGCGAGAGTTTAGCATCAGACGAAGGTATTTTAATTTATGTATTTGTTTTATGTATTTAAGGAATATGAAGTGTTATAAGGTTGTTCGTAAGCTTATTATGTTCAGTTCAATAAATTTTATATATGTTGGTTATGAAGTATTAAAAATGTTAGGATAACATTCCTTAAAATATTATTTTTTTGGGTTTTATAAGGCTCTGTGGAGCAGAACCTTACACATGGTATCAGAGCATTAGTTTGAAATCTGGGCCTGAGGGCCAAGCTCCAACTCCAACTCTAGCTCCACCTAACCTGCAAGCCAAAAACACAAATTTTTATTTTATTTTTACACAGATCTATATATAAACAATATGCCCAATTGAAATTACTATATTTCTATACATATTGAAAGTAACGAACAATAATATATATATATATATATATATATAAATTTTGCTCTACCCAAAACTAGATTTAAATATAAATAATAGAAATCAGATTGAAATTGACACGAGGGTTCAAGCGCTAAAACTTATTTATGTATATTTTTATTTTATAAATGCCATAAACTATAACTAATAAATCGAGTATACTATAAATTAAAAAAAAAAATTATACTACATTGAAGTAGAGTAGTTTTTACCTGCTGGCCATAGGTGCCCGGAGGAACACAACGACATTTGGAGCAACATTTGTGACAGTAGAACATACACGACTTTCGGTATTGAGTTTTCAAACACCTGAATGAACATGCAGATGGACACTCTGCATAATAACAGTTATGTCAGGACCAATCAGACATGAATACAAAATCAATTTCAAAACCTAATAGCCTAATCGTATATATCACCTCCTGGGCGTAATCCACTATGCCGATGCTTGCCCTGAGTGATAAATATGACTCGTGTTAGACGATTTCAAACCGGCTACAAACTAAAACATACAGTTAGAGATGAGTTAAGTGGATATAACCTGTCCATGGCGCTGAGGAGGAAGCCCAAAATAGTGATAAATAAAACAATGATTTTTGAAAATGCTTCTACAGAAAGGTTTCTATAGGTACCTTAGCATTAGATAAATGTTGACACACTCTCCTTCGGAAAATTTAGTTAAATACACCCGGACATACGAAATTTTTTAGAATTGGTAAGTTGGACGCATAGTATAACATGAGGATTGGTAAGTTGGAGAAAGCCTAATACTGATGCAATAATAGCTTCACATGGATACGTTTAAAATATAGTAATTACATCATGTAATATTGCAGAAAAACCTAAAATGCCCCGAACACCACTCCAGGTAGCTTCATTTCATGATATACAAAATTGGGGCTTACATCAAGTAAAAATAGAACAAACCCAAAACAATTATAACAGGACAAAGAGCTAATAAATATAATGTTGCAATTTCAAAAAATGATATAAAATATTTTGGATCGAAGAAAACCATATCGCTTCCTGAATTTTCAATGTTGCTATCGCCACTGTGGCAAGACAGGAGGCAGGGGATAGCCTTTCACCCAACTCCTGGTACATGTAGCCTAATCGTACACTGTACATATTCTTAATATAATATGGCGCTACAACAGAAAAGCATCCTCCCACTGATGAAAGAAGAAAAAAAAAATCCTTCTTCTCACCTGCGTAAGAAATGGGGGCGATCTACTGCCCTTGATTCCCATGCCTCTTTCTATGAGGAAAGATATGCCGACGTAAATGAGAGCGTAGGTGCCTTGACTGCGAGATAAAACCGATAGCCTAAAGCTAGTAAAAAAAAAACCATATTCTAATTTACAAGGGTAAATTACTTACAATGGCAAGGTAATACATATATATGTGAGTCCAAGTGAAGAAGATTACAGAATATCCATCGACCACCCGTGCAACACATTTTACCCCGATGAACAAACTATTGGAGACAGTGTTAGGAAGTACTGTATTATTACTTAGACAAACTCTTTCCATCATCATCCGCTACAAGAAAACAACACACAGAAGACCATCCATTTAATTTGGGGTTGATTAATCCGAATAGGATGCAAGAGATATGTTGGAGCCACGACATATATGTTAGCTCTTCGTGCTTATGTAGACAGGGAGGAGCCACGCACTGCAAATAATTTTTTTTTTTTATTATTATTAATAAACAACAAACGAAATATATAAAAGATTAAAAAAAAAAAAAAAACTCCAAGTTAGCCAGCGCACATAGTTGGAGAGCATTTCTTTCTGGTGATATAGATATGCACAGGTACAAAAAACTAATTAGCAAAACCGGCAGCCCTGTCCACCAAAACCGACAGCTCCTCCATCTCTGGAAGCCGACAAAGTCCGCTGCTGCTGCTCTTCAAACCCGTTTGCAGTCTCACTCATTGTGCATAAAATCAATCAAATAATCCTTGAGGTTGTATTTATGCCCAATCAGGGACTAACCCAGCTGCAAAAAAGAAACCAAGCGCGCACTGTAAAGTTTTTTTTATTTAGTAAACAAAAACAAAAAAAAACATACAAGCCAACACTCAGCGCAAGTCAAGTGGAGCCCAATGCATCAAGTCGCATGAAGGAGGGTCGAGCCGAAGCATAAATGGTGATGTTTGGCGCCCAGGACAGAATCCTGGAGAGATCCAGTGTGGGCGACGAAACCTACTTGCCCAAAGCAGTAATGGGTCCGGGACTGCGCTCCACAATGAAGGAGGAGCCAAAGCCGTAGTACCCAAGACAAAGCCACTGAAGAAGAGCCGAACGCCCAAGCATTGAGCTGAATGGGAAAACCCTTACCAGAGTGAGAGAAGGCCATGGCGGCCGACCGGGTAACCAGAGACCTCGCCAGAAGAACGAAGAGGAGAAGAGGAATTAGGGTTAGGAAATAGATTAGGGTTTAGGTAGGATTGGCTGGAGGAAATGAGGGTGACACATGGGCTTCATGCGTGCCTGCCCTTTGTATAAAAAATTGTTGTTTTAATTTTTATTTATTTATTATTTTATTATTATTATTGATCATCGTAAATTAATTATAAATATTATTTGTTAATTTGTTTATATTTTATTTATTTATTTATCATTATGAAAAAAAAAAAATGAAAAAAAATATTAATAAATAAGGTTATTAAAAAAATTGAAATGTTTTGGAGTCTATGGGTTTTGAACCCACGACCACCCACCAAGCCCAAGCCTTAAGAAATGACCAAACACCAACGCGCCACACATATCACTTTTACAAATAAATTCACATAGAAATAGTTTAATTATCAATAGTAGCAAAGTACTACCCTGAAGAATAATCTCCGATTATCCAAGCGCCAAGCTCACGAGACCGTACACACAACTCATCAAGCCAAGCGCCAAGTTCCTCCATTCCATTCCACCAGTCAAAGTCAAACACTAAGCTTGAATGCCTCGCCTCAGGCTCAGTACATCATACGACCACAAGTCAGGAAGCAATACATAACCACAGTGCACAAGCGCTAAGCTCCAATGCCGAAAGCCACTCTACAATCCTTAAAGACTCGCACCTGCAGCCACCCAGACATGCAATTCAACACATATGTACAATGCGCCAAGGAAAGCTCATGAGTCAAGCATCGAAGGATATTTAGTTGTAAGCGAAAAGTTTAAAGGACTTAGACTAGGACAAGCGGGGAGGAGGCGACATACACACTAGAAAAGTAAGCTAGAGGAATTAGTGAGTATGGCACAAGGCTAGCATAGCTACCGGGCAAGGGAGTCAATAGTTTTCTTAGGCAAAGAAATCAAGCTTAGACACTTAATCTTAACCCAACCAATCCCCTAAAGAGAGTAACGTCTGTTTACAGACAAGTAAAGAAAAAATTACGCCTAACCCTGTTTCTAGTTTGAGTAGCACCAATTTGAAACGTCCTTGAACTCACCCTGACAACTTTGGTTGATGCAGGTTAAATCATACAGGATGGTTAGGACTCAAGGGAATCGAGGCAGGGGAGCATCGTCGCAGGCACCATCAACACCGCCAGCGCCGCCACCACCATCGCCAGAACTAGCTCTCATATTGTGCTCGTTGGAGGCCATAAATGAAACTTTAAAGGGACGACAACCAGCAGGGACTGAGGTGGAACCCCCACCATCTGGAACAGGTAATCTAGAAGCATCGAGGGATTCCTGGGGAGGACCTCTGCCCGAATACATCACTCGATAATTGTAGAAGATCAAACTTCCGAAGTTTGCCAGGGGTCGCGCCAGTGAACGCGCAGAAGCATGGTTGGAAGGCATGACAAGGTGTTTTTCCTTAAGGGACTATGCGTCGAACTCAAAGGCGAAGATAGAATTTTCAGTTAAGAAACAACACCTTGAACTGGTGGGGAAACCTGGAAAGACAACTGCATCTTACCCCAGACACAATATCTTGGAAACTTTTCAAGGAGAGGTTCCGAAGGAAATATCTGCTAGCTTATTATGAGGAACAACAGGTAGGGGCGTTTCATGCCTTAGTACAGGGAAACATAACTGTAGAAGAATATGAGATCAGATTTATGGAATTGGTCAAATATGTTTCATATATGGATAATGACCAACAACAGGCAGAGAACTTTGTCTATGGATTGAACCCTAAGATAAGAGCTATGGTGCGGATGTGGAAACTGTCTTCGGTAGCGGAAGCTGTGGAAAATGCGCGTTATGCAGAGGAACACATGAACTTAACTGGGGGTACAAGACCGAAATTTTCGCATCGTCCTGGATTCGTCAGAAAGGCCCCTAGGACATTTCCCAGGGGATGGGGCTCAAGGCCACCTCCATATGGTAACAAAGTCACACCAAGGATAGTAACCGCAGGTATTTCAATGGCAGCGAGTGCAACATATCGTTCTTCACCAATGACGCAGACAGGTCCACGACCATCTCAGAAAACAACTAGTAGGGGCAGGGGTTCCAGGGGAAGGAACTCATTTTAGAGACAGTCACATAACAGTGCGTAGGTTCAATCTCGTGTTACCTGTTGGGGGTGCAGAGGACCCCATTACCAGCGTGACTACCCATAGTTACAATCAGGATTCACGCATAGAGAAGGAAAGGCCTCGATGGGAAGAGAAAGTAGCAGTCACCAGATTTACGCAGCGGTTAATAATCGTCAGGCCAAACATCAATCCACGGTGGTGGAGTCATCAGGTACGCTAAATCATATCGATGTTAAGATTTTATGTGATTCTGGTGCGACAAATAATTTCATTTCGCCATCTGCATTAGAAAAGAGTGGGTTGGCAGCCTATGAGCACGATGACTTTAAATAAGTTGAGATGGCTTCGGGGGAAAAACAAGCGGTAGGACCTAGTGTTGATAATTGTATAGTAAACTTGGGAGTGTGTACTACCAGGTTGAAGGTATACGTCACTGCTCTCAGGGCGTATGACCTAATCAATGGAATGGATTGGTTAGAAGCTCATTGAGCTTTGGTAGATTGTTTCGCAAAAAGGGTGCTCTGTGTAGACGACGAAGGAAGGCCAGTAGAGATCCAGGGTGTACGAAGAAAAGTGTCATTACGCTTTATCTCGACTATGAAGGTTAAGCAATGCTTGAGGCAAGGGTGTCGACTTTATGTAGTTGAAGCAGTGAATGAAAGGAAGGGACCCTCATTGGATCAATACCCGGTATTATCAGAATTTAAGGATGTTTTTCTGAACGAGTTACCGGGGTTACCTCTTGAGAGGGAGCTTGATTTTACTATTGAGCTAAAACCTGGTGCAGAACCAATTTCCAAGACTCCGTATCGGATGACAGCGCCAGAACTTTGTGAGTTGCAAATGCAGTTGAAGGAGTTACTGGACTTAGGGCTAATAAGGCCCAGTGTCTTATCTTGGGGTGCACCAGTAATTTTTGTAAAGAAGAAGGATGGATCCTTACGACTGTGTATAGATTACAGGGACTTGAATTGTGCTACAGTGAAAAATAGGTACCCAATGCCGTGAATAGATGACCTCTTCGATCAGATGAAAGGAGCAGCGGTATTCTCAAAGATCGATTTGCGATCAGGGTATCATCAGTTAAGGATTAAGGAAGGCGATATCCCAAAAACTGCCTTTCAAACTCGGTTTGGACATTACGAGTTTGTCGTAGTACCTTTCGGATTGACCAATGTGCTAGCAGTATTCATGAGCCTCGTGAACAACGTATTTCAGAAGTACTTAGACCATTTTGTACAAGTCTTTCTAGATGACATCCTCATCTAATCCAAGAATGAAAGAGAATACGAGGAACACTTGCGAGTGGTGTTGTCCTGCCTTAGGGAGAACAAATTGTATGGGAAGTTGTCAAAGTGTTCCTTCTTCCAGAAAGAGATTTATTATTTAGGACATATCATTTCCGGCGAAGGAATCTCCGTGGACCCAGAAAAGGTAAAGGCCATTATGGAGTGGCCAGTGCCGAAAAATTCCCATGAGGTGAGAAGCTTCATGGGGCTAGCAGGTTATTATTGGAGATTTGTGGAAGGATTCTCCAAAATAGCGAAACCCATCACCACTTTGCAGCGCAAGGGGGTCAGGTATGAATGGACGGAAAAATGTGATAGTGCATTCATTGAGCTTAAGAGGTTACTAACTAGTGCACCAATTCTACGAGTGCTGGATATGGAAAAGGACTTCACAGTCTGCACGGATGCCTCGAAGCAAGGGTTGGGGGCCGTGCTAATGCAGGATGGAGGAGTGATAGCTTATGCATCAAGGAAGTTGAAGAAACACGAAGAGCTATACGCGACTCATGATTTAG
>ML792097.1:338779-366484 GCA_009831015.1 Picea engelmannii | reverse complement strand
AGATATATGAGAGATATGTGTGAGGATTTAAAGGGATTATATTTTGTAATAATGGAAAATAGGTTGAGAGAATAGTGGATCTGTAATAATGAGATGGTTATATTATCTTCAAGGCTCTCATGTATAAAAGAGAGTGCTCTCTCATCATGAGGATTCAATTAGATTATTCAAGTAGAAGAGGAATTAGATTATTCAATTAAGATGTAATTAGAATTAGAGTAGTCATTAATGGTAGTCATTAGGATTCAAAAGAGAAAGGGATTCTTAGCTTTGATTCATGGTTTTGGTTTTCATGCTTTCATTATTCTTTTATGAAGATTGATTTGATTATTGAATGTAAGATTGCTTCATTGATGAACTCTCTCATGTGTTGTTGTGCCAATTAAATCTTCACTTGTTGTATCTGCTTTTCCTTCATGTAGTTCTCCATTTCTAGATTAATTTCCTTTACGCAATTTTCCATTCTTAGAGTAATTTCATTTACGCAACTAGATTAATGATTCAATTCTAGTCGTGTGTTAGATTAATGATTCTATTTCAGTCATAGCTTAAACATTAGATTAGATTAGTCTCACTTCAATCTTGCATATACTTTGCGTGTGCTTCGTCAGTTTACGACCCCCGAGTTGACAAATTAGATAGTTGGGTAAATACTACAATGCAATTAATTCAACATTAGTTCGGCCCAATATAACGATTGTCATTCCTTTATCACGATTGTTGTTCCTTTTGTTGTTCATTTGAACGGAACGATTGCTGTTCCTTTGACTAGAACATCTGTCGTTCCCTTTATGATTGTTGTTCCTTTACAGGTGTTGCATCTCTGGAGGCTAGGTATTGAAAATGGAAGGTAAGAACCTACGTAGGCGACAAGTAAAACGCTTGTGCCAACACCTACCTTTGGTTGATGCATAGAGGTTGTTTTTAGGACATCTTTAGAGCCCAACAAAGAGTTGAAAAACCGCTGATGCGTGTCCCTCTTGGATTAACAGTTGAGATCTCCTTCGGGTCTCCGGACTTCGAAGATTTCAAATCTCAACCCCTTCTTTCCTCCGGAGTGATCACCTGCTGTGCAAGTCATAAAACAGTGGAGACCTCTTGCTGTCGGTTAATGCTTCCACTTACACTATCCTTCCACTGTAGTAGATCGATGGTCGAGAGTGCTCCCAAAGTGATCTCCAGATCAAACATCTCGTGTCCACTTTGGATCTTCGACATTTGGGACTTCGAGACTTTGGGCGAGTGCTGGTAGTAAAACTCTTGAAGCAAAACTCTCAGAGTGACGTAACTTACTTGCGTCACTTGATGATGTGTCGCGAGTCGAGAAACTGCCATGTGTCACTCAGATTTGTGATTTGCACATACCTGAAATGCTAATTTCAACTTGACACTTGTCATTCTCTAACTGTGCCATGTGTCCTTGCTGACGTAGACTGCTGACATGGTCTGTCACAGTTTCTTGTTGACATAGAATGCTGAGGTGGTCTGTCACAGTTTCTTGTTGACGTCGACGTAGATCTCCTGATGTGACACATGTTCATCTCCTTGATCTAACGGTCAGGATAGCATTGAAGGGTATCTCATATCAATGGCTGAGAGCAACTTCGGACCTTTGTCCTTTGGGACTTTGGGAATTTTGACATTTCTTGGTGGTGAAACTCCCGAAGAAATTCTCCTAGAGTGACGTAACTTTCTTACATCACTTGTTGACATGGCACGAGCCAATTTCCTCTTGACACTTGTCATCATCTGATTATGCCATGTGTATGTGCTGACGTGGTCTGCCACGTTTTCTTGCTGAAGTGGTCTACCATAGGTCCTTGCTGACATGGTCTGCCACACGTCCTTGCTGACATGGCTTGCTAACGTAGATCTCCCATACGTCCTTGCTGACGTGGTTTGCTGACGAAAAACCCTGATCCAATGGTCATCGTATGTCCTCCAAATCCGATGGTCCTTATTCATTTCGAATTTCTGGGCTTCGGGTATTTCGAATCTCAAACTGAATTCTTGAGGTGAGATTTCTTTGGAGCGTAATCTCCTCGCAACTTTAGACCCAAAACGAATTATGTTCGTTGATCAGGATCTTAGATCGACGACTTGATCTTTCTGTGATGTAGTTGTGTTAGCTTATCCCGTCCTTCCACTTTGAATGATCCAATGGCTAATGAAAATTTGCACAAATGAGATCTCAGATCTTATCTCGCTTATCCTATCCTTCCACTCAAAAATGATCTGACGGCTAATAGGAATTCAGGTTTGATCCGACGACTGGTGGGTATTTGGTTAATCGAACTCTCAATCCTTTTACCTCGCTTATCCTGTCCTTCCACTCAAAAGTGATCCAATAGTTGTAAATATTCTCGAAGCAGATCCACGATCAAGGATGATTGCGGAACCACAACTTGTGAGTGATTTAACTCGTCACCCAAACTCCACAATTGGAAGTTGTGCACTATTGGTGAGTCAACCAAAATGGTTGATTTTCGAAGCTATAAGATCGGACGGTCTTGACTAATTGCAGGATTGGAACAAGCGTGATATTTAATTCTCCTTTCGATCTCTGCATTTCATACCTACCGTTGATGTGGCGATTGCGCATCCGACGGTCACAATTTAATCTGGCTTAATCTCATCGTTTGTTGGATCAACCACAGTCATTGATCTTTGGAGCTATGAGATCTAACAATATAGACCAATTGTGGGTTTAGAACTAGTGGGTTGTTTAATTCTTCTTTTGCTCCTTGCAATTCATCCATGTCGTTGATCTGGCTTGCAGATCTGACGATCACGATCCTCCAACGATACTCAAGCCCACGGTCACTCATATGACCGTCGTCCGTTATGTGAGATGATCAACACTGTCAATTTCCTTGATCAGACGACTGCTGATCCTTCTCACCTTTTCCTGTGCGTTGGTCGACTTCTCAATATTTCCATCGATCCCGACAATACTTCTTCAATGCGCTTCTTCCTTTTGAGCTTTGATATTCATTCGATAACCCTCCTAAGTGTTTATCATAGGAACATTGTTGATCCTATCGTGATGAACAATAATCATGAATTTCTTCATCCTATCTCTGCATTTGATAACCTACTACATTTTCCCTTCTAAGCTTTTGATATCTGCATACTGTTCTCTCCTCCTCCTGAGATTATGCTTTTGATCTCTGCATACTTTTTGAAATATTCTGCTAACTGATATACTTTTTGACATCAATGACAATCTCATATGTGGTAATTCATCATTAACAACAGATCATCGCATCCACTATTGACATCAATGACAATCTATCCAACAATCTCCCCCGTTGTCATTGAGGGAAACCCACTAACTTCGTATACAAAACTCCCTTTGTGATGATGCTTTCCTCTTATGAAGTTTTTCTTTTATGAAGTTTCTCTTCCCCTTAGACATCAATGGCAAAGGGTTTTTCCTCCTATGGTAAAGCTCTGTATGTTACTGACTAGAATCTGAACTTGAGTAACACTTCTTGTAATTATGTTCTACCTACCATAACTGAATGACTCCCCCTGTCAATATGCTCTCGCTCTGTTTCTGACTACTCTCCCCCTTTGTTTATGAAAAGGTAGCTCTTCCTGACAAGGTTTCTTCCCCTGTTAATTTACTAACTTCTTATCTCAGTTGATTGGGCTTTTTGTGTTTCAAATGAGTAGTCTTCTTGATACCAATTTTTGTAGTGATCGAGTCTTTTCAAAAACTTAATCTAATTACTTTCTTATTTACTAACCAAAACTTCCCTTGATTTTTTACTGACTGTTCTCCCCTTTGTTTCTAAAGGGGTAGCTTTTTCTGACAGGGTTTATCCTCTTGTTATATCTACAGGATGTCATGTACCTCATTTTGTACATCAGAATCTTGTTTCTGTGGATGTCTTTGTCCTACTGGAACACTGCGTAGTTGTAGCTCATCTTATTCAAACAACTCTTGGATCTTCCCATTGATTCTCATCGGTCTCTAACTAGATGTATCCGTCTTTATCCAAGATTCTTCTTTACTGTACATTTCTCTAAAGTTGTCTGAGACAAATTTATACTATGCTTCTCACATGACTACAATTCTTTTTGCAGCAATTAACTTCACTCCTGTTCACTTGTTCAATCTTTTCTATCCATATCTGTGAGTGTCCTGGTTTCTTGAACTTTGTTCTATGATATTCTATTACTGCAACTTCATTTTTCTTCCATGTTCCATTTAGTCCTTTTGTCGTACTGTATGAAGCATTTCTCATTGACTGTTTTCTTGAGTTCCAACAGTTATAGGCTTTGTGGACATATCCACCACAACTATAACATCTCATAGTGTAACAATGTGCAACAATATGTCCAATATGATTGCAGTTCCAACATCTTATACTATTGTTGAACCTACCAACTTGTTTTCTTCCATGATGCCTACAATCCAAGGCTTTATGACCATATTCATTACAAGAAAAAAAATAACCATTAAAATCACTCTCATACCTTCTTTGATTCATCCATGAAGGTGTCTCTCTTCCAAACTTGATTTGAGGTGTATGAGTAGCTTCTGGATGTCTTCTTTGATCCGATCTTCTAAATTTTGTAGTGTTTCTTTTATTTCTTGAACGTGAAGAGCCTGAGTCATATCTGCTTTCAATTTTTGCAAATGAAGGATCTATGTCAGACCTGTCTTCATCCCTTACAAATGAAGGACTTGTGTCAGACTTGTTTTCACCTTTTACAAATGAAGGACCTGCATCAGGTTTTTTAGGAGTACTAATCTCTTCCTTGTTGTATCCAAGACTAGATTTGTCATTTAGTGATCTCTGACTATCCAAAATCTCATCCATGGTCATGGAGCTATTCAAGAACTTGATTTGGGTGTTTGAATTCTCAACTTTCTTTTTAAGACTCACAACTTTTGCTTCCAGCTCATGAAATGATTCTTCCTTTTTGTCCAATTGGTTCCTTACTACCTCCTCTCTCCTTTTGGCTTCTTCAAGTTGGATTTTAAGATTGACACAACTTTCCCTTAGTTCTTTTAGATCTGCAAGGTTTTTTCTTGGTTCATCATCTTCCTTCTTTTATTCTTTTGTTTGATTGGGTTCATTTTCCAGTCTTTCGATTTCCTCTTCCTTTGCTTGACTGATTTCATTTTTCAGTCTCTCAATTTCCTCTTCCTTTTCTTTTGTTAGATCAACAACTTTTGTTTTCAATCTTTTGATCTCTTCTTCTTTGTTTTCTAACTGAATCTTTTAGTCAGATATGATTTCTTCATTGTCTTTGAGCTTTTCTTTTATTTCCAGGGTATGCCTTTGATTTATAAGCTCATCATATTCCTTCTTCTTTTCTTTTTCTTGACCGATTTCTTTCTTCAGCTTCTCGATATCCTCTTCTTCTTCTTCTAACTGATTATCCTGTTCATATATTATCTTTTCATTGTCCATGAGAATTTACTTTATTTACAAGACATGCTTTAGACTCTTTTCAAGAAATTCTTTAGTGTATTCATGAAGATATCTATAGTCTGATTCATTATGGTCATAGAGGTATTCACAGAGACTCCAATAAACCTTTTGTTTGGCCTTTGCTAGTTCTTCTTCTACTTATTCCATGGGATAAATGCTAACAGAACATTCTGTTATTGTATCTGAGTCTTGTTCTTTACTTGTAGGGGAGGATTTGATATCAATGTTATTGCAATCCAAATACTATGGAGAGTCCTTACATTTATTGATGGATGAGTCTTCATCTTCATCCTTGATAATAATGTCTTCCGTGTCTTCACTTTTGATTTGATTCATATTTTCTAACTTCAGCCATAAGTCCTTGGCGGATGTGCATAGTCCTATGCTTTCCTTGATTGTATCTGATAATCCATTGAGAAGAATCTTCAATGATACTTCATTTTTCTTCCTTGCTCTTCCTTCGATTGTAATCTTGGATAGATTATTTGATGTAGTTAAATCCCAATGATTTCTTACTAATGAATTCCAAAGTTCAGATCCTTTTGACTTCAAATATTGTTTCATATTTGATCTCCATGAGGAATAGTTTGTTCCATCAAATAAGGGAGCTTCAATTGCGGAGAGAGCCATCTGTCCACCCATTTCTTCAGGATCTACCTTCTAGTGTTTACATTGTGTTTTGAAGGAACCCGCTATGATACCAATTGTTGAACACACAACCCACATAAGAGGGGGGGGTGAATTAGTGTGTGGACTTTTATAAATTTTCTTCTTGTTACAAGTTAGCAGTTAAAACATATTTGAATAGATTAAGAAAAATCAAATCATAATCACAATGGACACAGAAGATAGTAGATGTTTGTATATCATTTATATGAATATACATGAATATAATAATAAGGATTTTCCCAACACCAACTAATTTGTTTCAAAACCAACTGAAGTAAGGAGCACCAACTCTCAAGCAAGACCCAACTTGTTGATAGAACACAATCTATCCAACTAGAGTTCATTCAACTCCAGTAGCAGTGATCCATTATAGAATCAACTCTATCTCATGATCAAAGGTATACCATAAACGCTCATCACTGCATTTCATCTTCTCTTTGAAATTCGTGCCTTCTTCGCTTTATCTTTCCTCTGATATATTCGTGCCTTCTTCACTTCTACATCTCTCTTATATTCGTACGGATGTCAGGTCCTGATCTGCCTCATTCACCTCACAAGCCACTCACTCTCCACAAGCACCATTTCAAGTGAACCAATCATGGTTGTATTTATATTTGTTTATGCTCACAATTTGTTTAAGTTATTGAGCCGACTTGTGCAACAAGTTATAACTAACTTGTTCATTTACAATAAATTTCGGGACCACTAGAGATCATCAATCCGGGTCTTCAGCGTTACATATGGCATCCCCTTTCCTTTCACAAATCGATCACAGGCATGGATTGATTTCCTTCGTCTCTGTGATAATAGAGATCGATGCTTCCTTCAAACCATGTTCATATGATCAATGGCGTAGAACCACAGGCTTAACAATCTAAGTGACTCACTACATTCCACCCTTTAATCTCTTTACCATATGACCAATGGCGTTGACCAGACGCTAGGCGAGACGAGCTCTTGAGCATTTATCGATTCAACGATCACGATTCAATCTCCCGATGAGATAGACGATTGTCAGGACTTCAGTTCTTCGCCCTTCGGGTCTTCGGGTCTTCGTGACTTCCAACCTTTGAAATCTCTCGAATACCATATCACCAAACAGATCAGATGGTTCACATTATATCTCAAAACCAGATCAATGGTCATATTCGATCCTTACATCTATCCTTCATTGCTTAATCCAATGACCAAGAATTAATCAAGAAATGAGATGGATGGCCACCTTTTATTCTGCGACTTCATCTATTATGCTTATGCTATCCTTCCAATGTATTTTGATCAACAGTTGAGAATGAAAACGAACATCAAATCAATGGTTGAGATCTCCTTCGGGTCTCCAGACTTCAGAGATTTTGAGTCTCAACCCCTTCTTTCCTCTGTACGTCAATATTCCAGAGCTGATAAACCACTGACGTGTGTCCCTCTCAGATTAATGGTCGAGATCTCCTTCGGGTCTCCGAACTTTGGAGATTTCAAATCTCAACCCCTTCTTTCCTCCGGAGTGATCACCTATTGTGCAAGTCATAAAATGGTGGAGACCACTTGCTGTCGGTTAACGCTTCCACTTACACTATCCTTCCACTGTATTAGATCAACGGTCGAGAGTTCTACCGAAGTGATCTTCAGATCGGACGTCTCATGTCCACTTCGGGTCTTCAGCATTTGGGACTTTGGGACTTTGAGAGAGTGCTGGTGGTAAAGCTCCCAAAGAAAAAATCCCGGAGTGACGTAAATTACTTGCGTCACTTGATGACATGTTGTGAGCCGAGCAACTGCCATGTATCACTCAAATTCATGATTTGAATATACTTGAAATGCTGATTTCAACTTGAAACTTGTCATTCTCTGATTGTGCCACGTGTCCTTGCTGACGTAGACTGCTGATGTGGTTTTTCACAATTTCTTGCTGATGTAGACTAGTGACGTGGTCTGTCATAGTTTCTTGTTGACGTCGACGTAGATCTCCTAATGTGACACATGTTCATCTCCTTTTTCTAACGGTCAGGATAGAATTGAAGGGTATTTTAGATCGACGACTGAGAGCGACTTCATACCTTCCTCCTTCAGGAATTTTGACATTTCTTGGTGGTGAAACTCCCGAAGAAATTCTCCCTCAGTGACGTAACTTGCTTATGTCACTTGTTGACATGGCATGGGCCAATTTCCTCTTGACGCTTGTCATCATTTGATTATGCCATGTGTATGTGCTGACGTGGTCTTCTGATGTGGTCTGCCACGTGTTCTTGCTGACGTGGTCTGCCATACGTCCTTGCTGATGTGGTCTGCCACATGTCCTTGTTGACGTGGCCTGCTGATGTAGATCTCCCATACGCCCTTGCTAACGTGGTCTGCTGATGAACAACCCTGATCTAACGGTCATCGTATGTCCAAATCCGATGGTCCTTATTCATTTAAGATTTCTAGGCTTTGAGTATTTCGAATCTCAAACTGAATTCTTGAGGTGAGATTTCTTTGGAGCGTAACCTCCTCGCAACTTTAGACCTGAAATGAATTTTGTTCATTGATCAGGATCTTAGATCGATGACTCGATATTTTTGCAATGTAGCTATGCTATCTTATCTTATTCTTCCACTTTGAATGATCCAACGACTGGCGAAAATTCACACAAATGAGATCTTAGATCTTATCTCGCTTATCCTATCCTTCCACTCGAAAATGATCCGATGGCTGGTGGGAATTCAGGTTTGATCCGATGACTGATGGGTATTCGGTTAATCAAACTTTCAATCGTTTTACCTCGCTTATCCTTTCCTTCCACTCAAAAGTGATCCAATGGTTGTAAATATTCTCGAAGTAGATCCACGATCAAGGATGATTGCGGAACCACAACTTGCAAGTGATTTAACTCGTCACCCAAACTCCGCAATTGGAAGTTGTGCACTGTCAGTGATTCAACCACAATCGTTGATCTTCGAAGCTATAAGATCGAATAGTCCTGACTAATTGTGGGATTGGAACAAGCGTGATATTTAATTCTCCTTTCGATCTTCACAATTCATCCTTGTCGTTGATCTGGTGATTGCACATCCGACGGTCACGGTTTAATCTAGCTTAATATCATCGTTTGTTGGATCAACCGCAGTCGTAGATCTTTGGAGCTATGAGATCTAACGATCTATACCAATTGTGGGTTTAGAACTAGTGGGTTGTTTAATTCTTCTTTCTCTCCCCGCAATTCATCCCTGCCTTTGATCTTGCTTGCAGATCCGATGGTCACGATCCCCCAACGATCCTCAAGCCCATGGTCACTCATATGATCGTTGTCTGTTATGTGTGATGATCAACACCATCAATTTCCTTGACCGGACGACTGTTGATACTTCTCACCTTTTCCTGTGCGTTGGTCGACTTCTCAATATTTCCATCAATCCTGACGATACTTTTGCAATGTGCTTCTTCCTTCTAATCTTTGATCTTCATTCAGTAACCCTCTTGAGATTTTATCATAGGAACATTGTTGATATTATCGTGATCAACAATTATCACGAATTTCTTCAGCCTATCTCTGCATTTGCTAACCTACCGCGTTTTCCCTTCTGAGCTTTTGATATCTGCATACTGTTCGCTCCTCCTCTTGAGCTTACACTTTTGATCTCTACATACTTTTTGACATCTTCTGCTAACTGATATACTTGTTGACATCAATGAAAATCTCATCTGTGGTAATTCATCATTAAAAACAGATCATCACATCGACTATTGACATCAATGACAATCTGTCCAAAAAGGTTTCAAACTAGTGACTTAACATCATAGAGTGCCTTAACAACACACTTCGTCACCGTCTGTCCTACACCTTAGGGACTAACAATTTTTATCGTATCGTAGCCTTCACATCACTTTTTCCTTAAGTTTCTTTGATTATATTAAATATCAATTTTGGGTTCTAATTTGGATTGATTTTCATGAAATTTAAGTGATTTTCCACCTAAATCATTTGACGAAAACACAAAAATTTATAAGACTTCATTTACTTAGTTTTTCATTTGTTCATCGATGGAATTTTTAACTTTGATTGGTGGGTAAAGTTTACTTTTAGTATCGATGGAAAGTTTAAAAGTCTATGATCAACATGTTCTATAATGGATGTCTTCACACTTTTGTTTTTTGGGAAAGTTGAAAAGTTCGTTGATGGAAAGTGTAGCACGAGAGATTTTATTAACGCCAATCATTGGTGGGATTTTCAACTTTGTGCTGAAAGAAATTTTTGAAACTCATCTATAGAAAGTTTTTAAGGCCAATGATAAAAAAGTTTAAGGCTCCACTGATAAAGCACTCATCACCATGGGTTATCAACTTTGGCCCAAATTGAAAGTTATATTTCTCAAATGAAAGTTCTAAACATCAACGGGAAAGTCTATTGCTATGCTTTTAAACTTTCACCTAACAAAGTTTCCCAATGTGTCAATTGTTGCATTCTTCGCACAATGATCACTGATAAATGATGAACCTAAGATATCTATTTCTATTGTGAATGGATGAATTATATCGACACAATACACTATTCTCAATCCAAAATAAGAGATAAATGAATTGTTGGATTGACACTATATTGGGATGAGATATTAGACATATCGAGAAAATCCCAGGCTTATTTGTAACATCCTTGGTAGAACAATTCAAATATTCATCATATTTGTATGGAATCACGTGTTTTCGAGAAAATCTTACAATTGCTCATTCTTTGGATTTTGCATAGAACTATTTGATGGTAACCCATACACCAAAAGAGTTTTAGCACACATCACTTAGTATTGAAACTTTTATCCAAAACTTAAAGTGGAAACTTGATGCCAATTCAAACTTCAAATGCTCGCCAATGGAAAGTTTAAAAATCTAGTGATGAACATTGTCTTAGTATTTTCGTGATAAATCTTGATCCCAAATTCCATTTAGGGTGTTCTTTATATCTTTGGAAATGTCTCGCTAAGATATATAACTTTTCTATTACACATTTTTGTTGATTTGACACCATCTATTTCAAATTAAAATTTTTTTTTTTCTAAAGGACTTTCCTTATAGGATACATGGTGGAAAAGGGTAATAATGAATGATGTGTTTTATAGTTTGTTTAATTTATAGGGTTTGTGGTGACAAGGCTCATTAGGTAAATTTGTGTGTAATTTCACATCGGACAGGTGAAACCTTTGCTCTTAATTAGTTTTGTAAATCCTAAGATATGAATTAACAAAGGATCTAATAAATACTACTTTTGTAATTGTTAATGAAGAACGTCAAGTTTGGGGAAAAATCTAGATGTAAAGTAGGTGGTTACGAAATAGTAAAGTGAAAATGAGAAATGTGAGATCAGAGCAGTATTCCCAACATGAGGATTGGGTGGCTTATATTCAAGATAAAAGACAAGGCCAATTATAGTCACTTGCAAATAATGTATAGTTTCATAAAGTTTTAGGAAAAGGACAAAATATAGGAAGTTGAAAGGATGTAACTATCAAAGGGGATGCAAGAATTCCCAAGAAGTAGTTGTGGCTTGCAAACTATATATGTTCAGAACAACCTTGTATCACAAGCTCTTTCTTTTGGTACTTTTGAGAACTACTTCAAGAAGTTTAATAAGAAGAATCCCTTAGGGCCATTTTTTGAAGAGGAGCAATGGTGTTGTGATGTACTCTCTGTGAACTATTTATAGTGTTAATTTTGTCATTAATATCATTGTAAGGTTGTATTATTCATATTCTAACTATTCTTCATTGACGTTTATAGCTTTTACATTCAAGTTCCTCATCTGATATTTATTGCTTTGAGATGTTAAGTATATGGTCGTGAATCGTTTGTTGTTACAAAATACTATATTTTCATTTATCTTTCATGTTTATTCATTTATGTTTTTCTCTAGCAACTATCTACTTCTGAAGTATAGGAAAGAATCTGTAACTAATCTTTTATTTTATTATTTAGTTTTGCTCATAGCTAGGATACGTTAGATTAGTTTACTTTCTACACATAGAATAGATGCATATTGCACATTGCATTCTACATTTCATCACCAACCCCATTTATTTTAAGTAATGGATTCCCAGGCCAGAATCCATATGGGTATCCTATCCAAAATAGTGTGAGGTGTAATTGAGACTTCATACCAAGGAATACCCATGTCTATTGAAGGGTACTTTTCCCACGTCAATAAAAATTGGCACAAGAAGGAGGGCCTGATTCATATGGATGGTAGAAATACCTGGTCATCGCATGATCGAACCTCTAAATATTCAACCTGTGAAACTTAGGCTAGTCATTTCCATACTAGTGGTGACATTATTGAGCTAGACACTACGTTCAAAGACACATATATTGTTTTCAAAACTCCCGATTCATATTCTAAACAACTGTACATTGTTCCCAAAAATAAATTCCATGCTTTACATCGTATCACTTTGGAATTCACTCAAAATATCGGGGAGCTACCTATAACACCTTAGTTACCTATATGAGGGACAACCCATAATATTCATATCCAAACTCTACAAGATGCCCTGGTTGATTCTATAGAAGACTTTGTAGAACTCGCTTTGTTGGAAATCCTTGAACCTTTAGATCAATTCTCTCCTTCACCTCCAGGTTCACCTCGTTCTACATGTTCCACATCTCTCTAGCTTGAATTGAATAGAAAAACCCAAGAAATATTTAATCAAATGATATCTTACGAAATGGATAGTAACCAACTTACATACTTTCTTGGATGTTCCAAGGCGCCTTAAACTTGGGAGGGAAGTTACATGATTTTCCCAAAAACCCTAAGGGAATTTTACCAAAGTTTGAACCAAACAAGTCATGTGTTCATGAAGATCATGTAAATAAATTCTTCCTTGCAGTAAGGCCGATGAACATTGAAAATGAAGTTGTGGTCTGTATATTATTTCCCTACACCTTTGAGAACAAAGGATCTGCCCGATACTATAGCTTACTATCAGGATCCATTACAAGCTTGAATGATTTTGAAAATGAATTTATCAATAAATTTAGTGAAGAGAAAACTCCTGCTACTCTTTTAAAAGATCTGATAGCCAACAAAATGGAGAAGAAAGAGAGAATCAAGGACTTCAACCAATGATTTACCACTATTTTAAATAAGTTCGCTATTAATTCCCAACCAACCAAGGAAGCGGTGGTCGAATATTACACATCTTCCTTGCATGCATCTATTGGAGTGTTTGTCAAAAGGATTAGTAAAACTAATCTAGCGAACAATTTTGAGGAAGATAGGAAGGTGGAGAAGGAAATGCTCACCCTAGTAGGGAATTTGGGAGGAGAAGACAATAAAACCTTGACTGTAGACAAGGTTTTCTCTATTGTTGAGAAAACCCTGTAGAAAAGGAACCCACTAATATAGAAAGTGTACTTAAGCTGGTCATGAAGTTGTCTAATGAATCTGTTGACCTAAAAAGGAATTGTGGGGAAAGAATATCCAATCACAAACCATTTTGTTCTTTCCATAGAAAAGGAAACAATCAACCCAAGCCCCCAAAACCTTCAAACCTAAATTAAAATCTCGAGGAGGTGGGGATGGATAACTTCTGTACCTACCATCAAGCCAATCACTCTAAAAATACATTCCCTCAGTGGATCAACTCTATGACTCTGGTTATAAGCTAGCTACTTGATCAAAAATCTATTTCGGATAAGACAGTACAAGAATATAAGATTGAGGAAGCTACCAAGGAAGGGGACACATATGAAGAAGCTACCATGTTCCTTTGGGACTAGGCAACATATTTTGATAATTATGCAGTAGGAGAGGTATCAATAGGAGAATTATTGGTCACCCAACCTACCTCAAATAATTACAATTTAAAAAATAAGTGACATGTACCTAATATTACTCTTCTAGCTAGACCAACTCCAACATTCAAGAAAGTCACATCTCCCATTTATACTCAAGGTAACACTACTTTCCCTCAATATAATATTTATACCAATGCTACTCAAGCTAATAATACCTCAATGAATAGTCCAACCACAAAAATTATGGGGTATAATGTCATTGTAAACATGAAGAAGATAAAAGCCGACATTTCAATGTATGAAATCTATACCTTACCTCAACATATAGATTTAATTCTAAATACCTTCAAATCTCTTCCTATTCCACAACCAAAAACCACTGCCACACTTGAAAGCCAACACAAACCCACTAAAAAATAAACCAAAAAATGGAAATAAAAAAGAAGATAAAACAACATGGAAGGCAACCATTAATGCAACCAACATAAGTATACATTTGAAGTCACAAATTCCCCCATTTTTACTAACTTTTGAAATCTACAAATATAATGTGCATAATTGTCTAGTAGACTCATGAGCATCATTTAATGCAATGCCATACTCTGTTTTTCAAAGAATAAATGGTGTTCCCTCCAAATGTACAACTAAAATTATTTAGTTAGATAGGTCTGACATAAAGGTTATGGGTGTCATGATTAGATTATCTTTAGGCCCTTGCATATGCTAAGTTATTGACATTGTCATTGTCGACATTCCTAAAGCTTATGGTTTACTACTAAGTAGGGATTGGCATCAGACATTGTAGGGTTACTTTTCCACTGACTGATTTAACTTGTGACTACCATACAAAGGGAGAACAATTAAAATCAAGCTGGACAACAAATTTCACATGAAACATACTATTGCAAAGTTGGAATATTAGAATGAACCTATCAACTTCTCTCATTCAGTTTTGGGAAATTATTTTTTGGAAAATGACTATGGGTGTTATGCAGCTCAAAAATCACCCCTTGAACCATACATACAATTGAAAATCCTTCATTGCACTCAGACTTATGCTAATGACTATACAATAGTAGAATTAGCTAGTACTAGTTAAACTAACATAGATTTATATGATAACATTTGGACTTTGTAAGTTTGGCTTCAGGTCACAGGAGGGAGTCAGGGCAGGTTGTATTTTAATTTACCCACATAAACAAAAGAGTTTGATCTCTTTTCGATTAGAGATTGAGTGCACCAATAACACAATTGAATACAAGGCCTTGATTCAAGGTTTGAAGAAATTTATTGACCTTAAGGTAAAATGTTTAAAAGTGTTTGGTGGCTTGAAGATTATCGTCATAAAAGTAAAAAAATTCTATACATTGGTTGCCCCCTTATCTAAAAGGTTACCAACAAGAGGTTTGGAAGTTAATTGGAAAAATTGAAGCATTTAATATCACTTCTATTCCCCACTTAAAGAATGTTGCTACTAACACTCTAGCTAACACAACTTCGAGGTTTACTCCTTTGAATAATGGTTTCTATGTTGAATTAATTTTCAAGCCTCAGTACCAAATAACATCACCAACTATAGAGTGTTGAACGACGATGAACAAATCACTAAGTTCCTCACCAATGTAGGTACCTTCAAGGATGATGTTATAAATGATGATGAACATGAAAGGGCTATATCGAAATGCAGAAACAAATTGGATAAATTCAAGGGTAACCCATTTTATAAAGGGGCAATGAATCTGGAAAAACTATTTGATCTACAAACAAGGTTTTGATAAAAAATCAACATGAAGACAAACAACTCTTCAATGAGCCATGCATTAGTCAACTCAGAACATGATACACTAAAATAAAATAAAAACAAGCCTTTATCCAGCTGTTCACAAAGTAAAAATATGTATTCACTTGGGCATATGAGGATTTGAAGACCTAAGACACACCTAAGACACAAGGATCATACAACACATCATTCCTATTAAGGATGGTGTGAAGCATCTCCAATAGAAGCTTCATAAGGTTCATCTAACTTTGGAACCATTAGTACAAAAGGAATTGAAGAAACTTTTGGATGCCAAGATCATCTTCATAGTTCACCATTTAGCATGGGTGGAAAATATGGTACATGCAAGGAAGAAGTTAGGGGAGATTAAGATATATGTGGATTTTAGAAATATAAATCAAGCGTATGAAAAAGATAATTACTACCATGTTCCTTCAATGGAACAATTTCTACAACTCGTTTTTGGTTTTTTGATGTTCTCATTATTGAATGGGTTCTCCATGTACAATTTTGTTTTAGTAGTTGATTTTGATTGATTAAAAACTACCTTCAACACAAAGTCGGGAATGTATGCATACCATAGAATTCCTTTTGGACTGATAAATGTAGGTACAATGTTCCAACGTGCCATGGACATTTCATTTAAAGAATTAATTGGTAACAGTGTCATGGTATACCTCTATGATGTCACAGTTTATTCCAAGAAGAGGTTAGATCACTTGCATCATATGAAGCAGATTTTTGAAAGATGTAAAAAATATGGTATACCTTTGAATCCCAAGAATAACATCTTTGTTTTTTTAGAAGGAAAATTACTCGGGCACATCATCTCTAAGGATGGGTTTTATGTACATCGAGAAAGAACCAATTCCATAATGTATATTCCCATGCCCAACAACAAGAATTCTATGCAATATTTCCTTAGAAAAGGTTCATAGATGACTTCTCCAATATTGTCAATCCTCTTCAACAGATGATTAAAAAAGACTTGCAATTCAAATGAATGTTTGTTGAAAAGGAAGATTTCGAAAAAGTTAAGGATACCATAGATGCAACACTAGCATTGCATAACCCATAATTCAGTAAGGACTTCTTGCTATATGCTTTTGCATCTAACTATTCTCTTGTAGTAGTGCTTACCCAAAAATTAAACATGAGCAAGGGAATGAGTGCCTAATTTCATTTATGAGAACTAGTCTACAAGAGGCTGAATTGAATGATCCAACAATTGATAAATAGTCCTTTTTTGTTTATAAAGTAGTTAACAATTCAAACCCTATATTATGAAGAAACACACTAAGGTGATAGTGCCCCACCTAGCAATGATGTCACTATTCACGCAGAAATAAATCAGTGAAAGAAGAGGGAACTCGATGATAGCCATCTAGGAGTACAATTTAGAGTTAAAAATTGCAACCATAGTCAAAGGTCAAGGTCTGTGCAGGTTAGAAACAAAATCATTGGACCTAGCTGATTCGTCAAAGGAAAGCTAGGATAATGAACTATCACTCTACATGTAAGAAGTTCTATATGTCACTATTCAGACAAATTCCTGGTACAACGATCTGAATAAATATATACATAATGGTACTTCCCCCAATAATTTGAATTTCAGGTAGAAGAGATCATTGAGGCTCCAATATTCTTAGCACCAACTCATCAATGACATCCTATTTAGAAAAAACTATGATGACATATTTCCTAGGTGTCTTGAGAAGCATGATGCTGATGAAGTCCTCACATAATTACATGATGGACTTGTCATAGGATATTTTTATGGTGAAAAAATAACTGGTAAGATCCTAAAAGACAAATATTACTGACCAACGATGTTCAAAGATGCCCACGCTTATGTTCAAAACTGATTTTTTTATTTTTTATTTTTTATTAGAAGTGCATTGGTAGGGACAATAAACGATCAATCCCTTTGCAACCTATATCCATTGGATATCCCTTTGAACAATGGGGTCTAGATGTTATTACTAAGATCAATCCACACTCCTCCAGAAAACATAAATATATCCCGACTGCAATGGACTACTTCACACGATGGATAGAGGTTGTACCCTTGACAGAGGTAAAAGAAGAAACTGCGATTCATTTTCTAGATCATCTTCTTATTACCAAGTTCATCATGCAAACCACTCTTGTCTTTGATAATGTCACATATTTTTCTTCATTAAAGTTGACTAAGTTTTCTTTAGAAAATGGGATCATCTTATAATATTAAACAAACTATTATCCTTAGGGTAATGGTGTAGTTAAATCCACCAACAAAAAATTGATTTGCATCCTAAAATGATTTGTAGAATTGGAAAAATGCCTTACCAAATGCTCTATGGGTTGATAGAGTAACTACCAAATCCTTTTTAGTAACATTTCCTTATCTCTTGATTTATGGGAAATGATCCATTCTCCCTCCAAATATTTTCTTTCCATCTCTCCAACTATCTCAAACTTCATGTGGGAAGAATTTCCCAGTCATCAAGAGAAGGGTTGATGCCTTGCTCAAGCTAGAAGAAGAAAGAGAGAAGGAAAAGAATAATTTTTTTGCTCATCAACATATGGTTAAAAGGTGGTTTGATAAGAAATATGTAGGATAAAAGGACCTCAAGTTGGGATACCTTGTTTTAAAGTGGGACAAGCAACATGAAGAGAAATGCAAGAACACTAAATTCCAATGGATATGGCTTGGTCCTTACTTAGTGGTTGAAAACCTTGGCTGAGGCACATATAGATTGAAAAAACTAGAAGGATAAGTAGAACTCCTTTTTAATGGCCAAATTCTAAAGAGATACTTTAGTTAGTTTTCTTTCAGGCAATTAGCTTGTACATAAGTTAATTTCCTTTGGTTTGATTTTTAGTTTTGCATTTGAATTCCACTTGTTTTATTTGAATTGCTTAATTCTTTCTTTGCTTCTAGTCATTGATTTTATTAGTAATTTTCCTTTCAAAGAATATTCCTTTGTATCATTTTTTCCAGAATCTAATCAATTGTTGCAATTTCTTTGATTGCTTTAGGATCCCTAAGCGCAGCTGGACAGAACCATGGAAATCCACTTTGAGCCCAATGGAAAAGACAATGGCTCAATATATTTTCATTACATTAGTATAAAATATATTATGTCAATATAGTGGTGGAACACCGTCTGAAAAAAATATGGTTATGATCACTCAGGGCCAGTACTAGACATGCTATTGGTTATCTTTGAGGCTCCATCCACACACTTAATAGTGACCAAAGTTTCACTTGGAACTTGATGGAGTTACCAAGGTGTTATATATAAGGAATATGATTATTATTAAATATGCTTATCTTAAAGTGATTTGAAAAGGATAATTATATAATTTTTCATCTATCTTGGTACTTTCTGGGTAGAAAAAATTGGAGGAATCAACTTGCAGAGCCATTTTAGTGGTAGGTCCCAGTTAGGAAAATTAGGGTCTAGAGCCTTTCAGACAAAATTTGAGGAAGCTTATTGGCGCTATGCAGTGTCATTGTTTTAGTATACGCTTGCACATGCCCTAACCTTATTAACACTAGGGGGTTTGAGACCCATGGTTCATCTAGAGCATGTCCAACAAAAACCCCTAAGCACCGACATATAAATCCTTGACCAAGGCCAAGGAAGGTCTCACCCCAGATGCAGAGAGGATCACAGAGACCATAAGGTCTTGTTTCAGGGATGGAGGATCAAACATACCAAACAATATTGTAAATGGAATCCATGTAACTCATGTCCGATATTCTAATAAGGACTAATAATTAAAACTATACATGCATAGGTGCTACTCATTCATAACAAACACATGATAGAACATAACTATCATATATTTATTATTGGATATATTCCATTATATTAGAGATATACATTGTGTTGAATAACTCAGTTGAACAACCATAAGACTTCATCTCATTACTATATAAACCATGGGAATACAACAATATGTGCCTTGCACCGAGCTTTAAGATTTAGACAAATAAAAGACACAAGATATAACACAAGATTACAATAGGCTAACTCAGAGATCTAGGATCGATGCATTCAAAAATTAGCTAGCTTGTTTTCTGAGCTGAGAGCTCTCTTTTAAATATTTTTCTGCTCGGGAGTGTTATCCTTCACTGTCCTGATCTAGTCTCTTGTATGATCTAATGGCCTCACATGCTTTTGGTACCTACGAGGGCTCCATTTAGGTTCTTTGCATTAGGGGAAATACTAACTTCATTTCCAACTCATCTTATAGCTGTCCCACGTCTTCATCTGCTGCTAGCAACAATCATTCCAAGAGATATCCCAATGATTCCTTTCTTGCTTCCGATGGGCATCTTTTTGGTTTCCAGCGTAACTGAAAAAACTCATACTAGAGAGATCAACAGACAAAAAATGGATTTACGTGCCCGTGATTACCTTTAGACTTGGAACATTGCTTAAAGAAACCCAGTCTAATGCGCACACTATGACATTCTTTCACGCATATCCTTATGCCCTCGCAAAAATTTTAGATGAGAATGCACAACTTTTTTTGTGTGCACACGGAAAATTGGACCCAAAACTTTGGGTGCCAACATGCCCCCACCACTATTACTTGGATTTTCCTCAAGAAATCTGCTTCATAATCAATAGGGAAAAGTTGGAGGAAGATCAGATCATCGTTGTGCAGGACAATTGTGATTGTGTCTCATTACTTGAGCCGGTACATTCGCTGGTGCCTATGGTGAAATACGATCGAGAAGCGCATTTCCCTTAAGATATAGCATCATTCTCTACTCATCGTGTTGTCCTGGGGTTGCCAGGGTGAGTAGGAAGTCTTGATCGTTAGAATTTTGGGGGTTCTGGAAGTGGTGACAGGATGCGATCATAGGGCTAGAATGAATGGGAGGAGCGAGAGGAAATTGTTCCGACCTGCTTGCTCCTAGGGAGGAATTGGTGCAGATAGTGGTAAGGAGGGTATTGAGCGAGTCCTTGAGAAAGGTATATTCTGAATAGTAAAGGGGATGAATCATGGTGCAAAAGGAAGCAATGTTGGGTGTAGTGGGGAGTAGGCTGGCTGTGAGAGAAAGAAAGTGAGTGTTCATAAAGCAGGGGATTGAAAATATTATATTAGAGAGGATCAGGGTTAGGCCAAGCAGGGTATGATATACTAAGAAATAGGTGGTAGAGGTAAAAAGAGCTGCTGGGGCTAATTGAGTGAGATGATGATAAAAAATCGATGAAGAGTCGGCTAAGGCATGCCATGAGAGGGAAGCTAGGGAATCACAGTGATAATATGGTAGAGAAATGTGAGGGATGGGGGATGGGGCCTTGGAGTATATAGGCATGGCAGGGAGAAAGGGACTTGGGGGGAGGGATGGTGGGAAGGGAAATAAGAAATCGTTAGAAGGATACAGTGGACAGGTCGATAAAATATTTAGATCGATTGTACTGTAGAGGGTTATCGAAGAATGTGATGCTATATCTGACTAATTACTTAAGGCATAAGCCAACATCCCATATGGGACTGAGGGATATTTGAGGAACATAATGGGTAAGAAATTGGGTTAGTACCCACATGACTTGTGCTAAACGAGCATGCCCCAATACCTGGGCAAGTACACTGCCACCATTTGCAATCTCGATGATCTGCCTTCGACTGTCACTAGAAGGATCTCCCCTGTGAAGTTGAAATTCTTGTACTATCAAAATTAAACTTAAACTTATGCCAACTAGGAATTGTGTGAAACACTGTACTATCCATACTAATATTACCGCATTTCTCTGTAAAGGCTGACAAAAATATTAAATGACGATTGACCCTTAAGGGTCGTAGTACACTTTCAACATGCTACCATTAATGAGACCTTTTAGTGGTTTTCCTTGTAGAGTTTACAGCTTGGTAGCACATGCTTTAGTGATGTATACTAGGCGAAATGGGCCTAGCCATCACATACGTAACTTACTAGGACGCTGGGAATATTTGTTGTCATATAATAGAACTAAGGATCCTCACTACAAGAATTTCTGGTGAATGTTAGGGTCGTGCCATGCCTTCTGTCTGTATTTTTCCACCACTTGGCTGAAGCCTACCATTATATGGTCTTCCTTGAGTTCCATAATCTCATCCAACCTATGTTAGAGGAATTGATTATTGGTCATATGAGTCACGAGAGTGACTCGGAGGCTCGGAACCACAAATTCTAATGGCATGACCACTTTCTTCCCATAGACTAATATGAAAGGTGTGTGCTTAATCAACCTTTTTCATGTGGTTTGATAAGCCCATAAAAATTTGGGGATACGCTGATCCCAGTCATCACCCTACACATTACAAACTTTGGTTAAGGTATGTTCTAAAATTTTATTGAAATATTCAACCGTACCATTATCTTGAGGATGATACTAAGTGCTCTTCTAGTAATGGATTGTGAACTCTTGAGTGAGCTATTGGATGGTCTCATTTAGAAAGTGCAAGCCCTGTTCACTCATTAATATCCGTGGACATACGAATATGGTGATAATATTGTAAGAAATTAAGCGCGCCGTAGTCTTGGTTGTACAATCCTTGACTATCATGACTTTAGCTCATCTTTCCAGATATTCTGTGGCAGTGATAATGTAGTGAGTGCCACTACACTGTGTGGGAAGATTGATAGGTCCAAAACCCTTGATGGCCCATTTTTCAAAGGGTTCAAGTGCAGTCATTGGGAATAGGGGGAGCTCATATCTTTGGCAATGCTTTCTCACCCATTGACATACATCGCAATGCTTGCAGTAGTCCTTAGAATCGATGAAGAGAGAGGGCCACCAGAGCCAACACGTAGAACCCTGCGTGTAGTGGATTTGTCAGCGTTATGGCCCCAAACAATTCCTTAGTGTGGCTAATATAGGATGGAATATCCTTCATGTACCAAAGCACAATGACGTAGGATTCCATCTGCACCCAACTTATACAACTTCCCAACAATCAATTGATAATCATCATTGCGGGTCACTAGTTGGTGACGCTGTGCATGGGTATATTCCTTGGGAGCTTGTTTGGAAATATGGAATTCAACTATTTTGACCAGTTTATCTGGGAAAAATTCGATGCAAAAGAGTTGTGCATTGGGAATCTCATCACTGAGGCTGTTAGCAGCCTCCCTCGTCTCAATGCACGACAGATGATCGGGTCCCACATTGTGTTTTCTTGGTTTTACCACAACCTCGAACTCAAATTCCTAAAACAAGAGAAACCATCAGTATATGTAGCCACCCAACATTGGTTTGTTAACTAAATACTTGAGGGTGGAATTATCAGTCAAGAATTTGAAGATGGACCCCAACAAGTAGTGGCAGAATTTTTGCAGGGCATATACCATAGCTAGAAATTCGCACTCGGTGGTAGTATAATTCTGCTTAGCATTAGATAGCTTTCGGATAGAAAATTAGATTGGATGATCGATATTGTCTTCCCTTGGATGGGTGGGGATGGAAAACAACATGATGGATAAAGCATCGACATGAACATGGAATATCTTTGACCAATTCAGAAAAAAACAATGGGTGCAGTAACTAGTTTTTCCTTCAGGGTATCAAAAGCTTGCTGGAATTCCGATGTCCATTCATATTTAATATCTTTACGCAACAAAATTTTCAATGGGGTTGAGATCTGAGAAAAATTATGGATGAATCGTATGTAGTATCCTTTATGTCCCAATTTTACGTGCATCCTATGAATTGAAGTAGAGGCTACCATATCTAGGATGGAGACAATCTTGGCTGGGTCGACTACCAAGTCGTCTTTACACATGACATGGGCAAGCAATATACCAAAGGGAGTACAAAATATGCACTTCTTCAAATTCAAAGAGATAAGAAGTTGGCGGCATCAATCCGGTATTATTCAGAGAGCTTGTATATGACCTTTTACTAGACTGACCACAATCCAATCATCCAAGAATACCTCAAGGAACTTATGGATAAACTTTTTGAACACTGCTACCACTATCAGAGAAAATACTGTGGGGGAATTTTTAACTGTAAGGACATGATTGTATATGCAAAGGACCCCAATTCGGTTTCAAATGCGGTTTTGGCCTGATCTTCCTCTATGATCCGAAGTTGATGATATCCGGATGAACCATCCGTGAATGAATAGGCTTTCCTGCTGCCAATGTTTTCCAGCACCTCGTCGGTGAAAGGAGTTGGGAAAGGATCATGAAACATGCTGCGTTGATGCTCTATATATTTACACATCTTTTAATTCCCTCATTCTTTTTGGGTTGAACGACCATTGGACTGGTCCAGTCAGATTCTTCAACAAGGACAATGATCTTGACATCTAGCATGTGATCTAGCTCCTTTCACACTTTTTCTTTGTATATAGGATTTAGATTGTAGGGTCTTCTCTTGAATGGATTGGCATCAGGTTTAAGTTGGATCTTCATATCTCCTAAGGATCTCGTGATTCCCTTCATCTCAAAAAAACTTTGAGGAAATAAGTCTTCATACTCTTTCAGGAGGTCAACAACCTAGGTGATGGTCTCCTTGTCCCAATAATCCCCAATAATGGTCATATTCGATGCTTCTTCTGTCCCAATATTGTGTTTCTTAATCATGATAGGGCCAGTATAATCTAGCATGGTCGTCTTTTCCACCCTTCCCTCTAGTGCATGTTCTCTTTTAGATTCTTAGATCTGGACGTTGCGGGGGTCATCATTGTCAATGTTGTCCATTTCAATCTTCCAACAATGTACTACTTATGTTAGCTTGGCCACTTGCTGGTGATGTGAGAACATCACTGATGGACCAAAACCTTTGGCTTCCAGTGAAAATTAAAGTCCTTAACCCGATTGAGTGCTTCGTTGACAACTGGATTATCTGAAGTGAACTGAAATGTCGAAAGGAACTAGGAAGTCATATGGGTCCACTCGCTTGTTTCCCTATAGAGTTCCTCATGGATATACTAGCTTCGGGGGACCATATCCATGGTATGGATAAACCGATGGACCCATTGGGATTGAGGGATGTTCTTATCAGTCCAAATTCATTCGCAAAAGGAGATGTGTTCTTGGGGATCCTCTATACCCTTATATTGGTTGGCCATTTCAAAGTCGACGATGCTTTGGAAGCACACTTGTATAAACTTGGCTACCTGCTCCCAATTAAAAATATTCATGTGATGGGTCAACCACCACTTCGCTAGGGTTCCTTGATCCACGACATCCATGGTCTGAAGTCTCTGCTCTGTGGGGATGGTCTTCTCCATTTGGACTAGGAATGTCTCCACTGACCCAATGCCATCAAACTGCAGGGCCTTAGAAAGTTCAGATCCTATCCATCACATTGCCTTTGTGGTCCGCGTGCATCACCTTGTTGAGACCTCATAAATGATATTCTTCCATCTATCCAAGGCATCTTCAGTATTTTTGTCATAATACTTGACACTCCTCCAACTTAATTCCCTGTCTACGGTGGGGTTGATGTAATCCTCCCTATGCCCCATGACCTTGTAAATGTTTTCAATTGTCAATATCTGCACATCCTTTTCGATAGGATCATTGTAGTGGTCACCTTCATATGGATCCAATGGCATGAAATCGCATAGGGTGTAAGTATCAAATGAAAATTGGTGCTTCTTCAAATTCAACACCGCATTGTTGTCAAAATCCCAGTCGATTCCTAGCAATGCAGGTTAGGGATATGACTCATCCATGATTTGAATGAATTTGAATTCATCCTTTTTTTTATTCCTTCTATATTCACCTCTACCTAGTCCAACCGACCGATGGGTTAGATCTTGTACTAATTAGCTAATTGAAGCTGAATGGGAGACCATACCAACTTAGGTTTGTCCATCACTTTGCAGGATTTATTGGCTAAAATGTTCACATTAGATCCTAGATCCAACATTACTCCATCTATATCATACCCATCGAGCTCTATTTTCATCTTAAACTCTTGTCTAGTGCGCTTTTTCTTGCTGACCTTCCAGACATCCCTTTCTGGCAGCAGAGTTGCAATGATGGTTTCCTCTCCTTGTTCTTTCGTGCAAGTAGTTAACATCCGAGTCAACTTGCTTGCAACATCTGGATCTCTGAGAAAACAAAAATAGCAGCGTAACAATGTATTGACTTGATATTCTGATTCTTCCATGTGACTGAGGTCACACAAGGATTCTATGCACGCTATACATTGCAACTCTTCTTGGTGTTGTTCATACACTTCTTGCTCAGTGCGTCACAACATAACATGTCTATGTTATTCTTCTATCAATCTTTCGGTTCCGTGCTGTATTTCTTCACACACACGAGATGCCTCCAAGTATCTCTACATCACGTATTGTAGTTATTCACGTTTCCTGCTGCACTTCTTCATAGATTTGTGCTTCTTCTAATGACCTCTGCGTCACCCTATGAACTTCCTCTCAGACTCATGCCTCTTCAAGAGACCCGTGAGTCACGCATGGCAACACTTCACGTGCTCATTATTCCTCCAAGGATCTCTGTGCATTGCATAGAAACCGCTTCTACTGAGCCACATCAAACTTAGGAGGGGGTTGGGGGACCTTCCGGATCTTTCCCTCTGCTTTTTGACCCAAACCTTCTCTGTTCTTGAAGTCTTCCTCGGTCTTCACCCCTCCATGGGTTACTACCTGGACATCCACTTCTCCATTCTTCTTTTTGTTTTTGCATGGCTAGGCATGTACCATGAACATACATTTACCCTTCTTTTTCTCTCATTTCTTTAGCAAGTCTGGAAATTCCTTAGTTACATGTTTAGGACTATAACAATATGCGCAGAGCACGGACGCCTTAGTGTAGAATTGTGAGACATGGCCAATCTCACCACAATTTAAAAATGTGGTGGTTTTTCACCTCCTCCACCATAGCCTTGTCTCTACAGTCGCGTCCATACCTACCTCGAGGTCCTTCTTGATATCTGCCTCTATCACCCCCACCACGCTCACCACCCTTTTGTTCCTCTTGTACCTAGAATGCATCCCATGGATTATCTTGCATCAATTGGAGCAAGCAACAACTATTGATATTGTGGCTGAAGGAATTACCAAATTCACAGACGGGGGTGTGATTCATCACTTGATACTTCTATAAGGTGGAGAAGTAAGGTGGAACATGGTCCCACTGATGGAATCTTTCACATCATTCCAATTTTCCATATGGAAATGGACTTGATGCGCCTGTCACCACATAATTTGGAAGGGTCAGACGCTCGTCTCATTGATTCCCTTATGAACGACATGTAGTGCACCACACATGTTCATGCGTGAATTTATCCTTGGACATATCTTGCAACTATATTGTTAGGTTGACCAATTGTGGTTGAACCTACACCAACCCGATCGATGTTTCTACGCCTCCAGGTGTGGCTTACAAGCATATAACGATCTCTACTTCCTCGACCCAAGTCATCACCTTTTGCTAGGTGAGCATGAATTAGATATGGGGGAGCAACCCCACAATGAAACATTCTCTGTGATACACATCCTAGATCTAGAACTTCAGCTTATAAAACAAGATTTTGAACTATTGTTTAAAATCCCAGATGAGCTCTCCTTCCTTTTGCTTGATTTGCTTGATTTATGTAATGCATTGGGACTCTAACTTAATCTTCTAAAATTCCTAAAGTAGATCTTGTTTGATATCGACCAAGGACCTCACTTGTTCTACTGACACATTAGCCTTATACTTCATGTACCATGTTAGGGCCTGGTCCCTGAACATAGTCTCCAGTTGTGCGATCTTAGCCGCCTCATCTGTAACTCTCTTTACAAACTAGATTTCTTCGCAGGTGAACCAGTGTTTCTCAACATCATCCTTACCCATTCCATGGAACACAAGAAATATAAACATACTATCTTGGTTGGCCATCTTGGAACTAGAGTTAGTTCCACTCTTTTGACTTCTATTGTCTGGATCCTTCCACACCACTATCGCTTGGGGTAAAGTATTGTTGACTTCAACTTCTCCTTTACTTATGTCATCACTCCTTTCTTCTTCTTCTCTTTCTTCAACACTAACCTCTTCACTATATGTTGTGTTTTTTTTTTGATTAAAAATGTGCAAGG
>ML792097.1:269134-338774 GCA_009831015.1 Picea engelmannii | reverse complement strand
GGGGGGGGGGGAGGTAAGACCATCTTCTCCTGAAATTTCTTGTTAGGGGACCCAAAGAAATATCTAGTTGCATCTGCGCAAGACTATCCAAGATTATCAATTCATGTCCCCCACCACTTGGAGAGCCTCCATCTTCCTTCACTTATGATGCATTCACATACTGCACCCTCTCCTCCTGATATGACTATGCACAACCAATGTGTGTGACTATCTTCGGGATGATCCATACAATGCCACTATGCGATTCATTTCCCGGTCTGATATTTGTACGACCACCTTGCACAGAGTCAGTGTCTTCGCTCATCACATGAATTCTCTGTGTGCCACTCGCTTGGCTTCTCAATGTTCCATCACTACATAGAGAGTCAAAATCCCATCTGATTGGCACCCCACTATACTGCGCAACAACTTCTCTTCTTGTTAGCGCGTAACCATGTGACGCTTCCTCCTCCAAGTCCATCGATGCACCACAAATTTGTGCCCACGTACAACACATGTGCGTTCTTTCTCCTCTTAAGGTTTTGGCATACCACAATAGCCAAAGGGTACGAGCTTCATCATCTAGGCCCTCACCACCACTACTGTCACTATTGGTATTTTTGTCTCCAAGCCTCTTCATAGGCCTGTCCTCACCTGTGATCCACTTTGGCAAAACATCCTCTCCCACACCACTGCTTGGTGTGAGCTTCCTCTTCATTCTGGGCCTGACACCTCACTGCGCACCCTCGCATAACTCTTCTCTACTCTTCCTCTCAACTTTCTCCATCAACTCATCTCTTCTTGCATATCTTTCAAATATTTTTCTCCTCTTCTCTTCTGGATCCATTCCAGCCCTCACCTAATCTCAACAAATTCTTGTATCCTCCTCACTGGATCCATTCTATGGTTCTTTTTCACCCACCTTTGCTAGAACCCCCCCAACACTAAGGGGTTTACTCAACCATCCTATCAGGATCCATGAGCATCACTATTTTTTCTATGAAAAACATCTTGATCCAAAGGGGAATCTCTTTTAACATCCACTTTCTTGGACTGTCTTCAAACTTTCTTTCATCGTCGCTGAAAGAATCTCTATATTCTATAGAAAACTCAATAATGTATCCTTCCTTCACTCGAGAAAACCAAAATTCAATAGCCCAAGTCCACTTGTTATCCAATTCCTTTAGACTATTAGGCTTAGCTTGATCCCATACTATTTAATCCAATGGTAACAAAATCAAATTAACTTCCATTTGTATTTTTAACCATTCACGCAACAAACATGGAAATTCTGTGAAAATGAGTTCATGCATATTAGAGTAAATGTATCTACCTTTCCATTCTTTCACGTTCACCCACTATCATTTTGTTTTTCGTAGGGAAAAATCATCCTTTTTTGATTCTATCCTATCTTCAATCTCCTCCTTATATGGATGCCACCACATTCATCTTTTCCTCCATCAATCTCAACAAGACTTCACGTCCCGACAATGGAACCATTTGTCGGCACTGTGCAGTGTCATTATTTCAGTACACGCTTGTGTGTGCAATGACCTTCCTAACATTGGGGGGTTTAATACCTAGGGTTCATCCAAAGCGTGTCCAACAAAAACCCCTAAGCATCGACATATCAATCCTTGACCAAGGTTAAGGAAGGTCTCACCCTAGATGCAAAGAGAATCACAGAGACCATAAGGTCTTGTGTCAGGGATGAAGGATCAAACATACCAAACAATACTATAAATGGAATCCATTTAAATCATGTATGATATTCTAATAAGAACTAAGGATTAAAACTATACACGCACGAGTGCTACTCATTCATGAAAAACACATGATAGAACAAAATTTCCATATCTTTATTATTGGATGTATTCCATCATATTAGAGATATAAATTGTGCTGAATAATTGAGCTGAATAACCATAAGACTTCATCTAATTACTATATAAATAGTGGGAATACAAATAAATGACACAGGATACTTATCCATACAACAAAATATTACAATAGGCTAACTCAGAGCTCTGGGACTGATGCATTCAGAAATTAACTACCCTATTTTCTAACATGAGAGATCTCTTTATATCCTTTTCTTCTCGGGAGCCATGTCCTTCATTATTCTTCTCCACTCACTTGCCTGATCTAACAACCTTGGAGGCTTCTGGTACCTGCCAGGGATCCACGTAGGTTCTTTGAATCAAGGGAAATCTAAACTTCCTATCCAACTCATCTTTTGGCCACCCCACGTCTTCATCTTCTGCTTGAAGAAATCATTCTAGGAGATATCCTGATGATTCCTTTCTTTCTTCCGGCATGCATCTTCTTGGTTTCTAACGCAACTGACAAAACTCAGAACAATGTGCTCAACTGAAGAAACTCAGACTGACATGCCCTTGAACACCTTTAGACTTAGCACAGTACTAACAAAACCTGGTCCTATGTGCACACTATGTAATTCTTTCACACATCCCCTTAGGTGCTCGCAAAAATTCTAGATGAGCGTGCACAACTTTCATTTGTGTGCGTGCACAAAACTGGACCCAAAAATTTGGGTTCCAAAAAATTTAATTTATTGTTTTAGGGTTACATTTTCCAAAACTTGTGCCCATTCCCTTAATGTTGATCTACACACCAGGACCTTTCCAACGGTGTGAAAATCATCTCAATCGATCTCGTATGCGAAAGTTATGCCTCCTACAAGCTGACCTACCTTGTTGACCACCACGGTATGAGTGGATGCCTTTTTATCCCTCATTACTCACATATATGGGGCTAGCCATGTGTGGTATTTCAAGAATATTCTAGAAGTTCTAAACCTTATCACTAATTGAGGGTTTAGGATGAAAAAACCCTAACCTTAGACGACTATTGGGCTATGTTAAATACCAAGCCACTAGGAGGTGAAAGGGTTCCATTCTTTATCATGGTATTTGTTCCATAGTTGAGCAGAGCATCTAGGGGTGGTGTTTTCAGAGCATAAAAGGGGAGGAAACGATTCTGTATCATCCATATAGGCGATAGTGTCAAAGGAAACTCCATAGTGAGTGCCTCTTTCTTTGTATTTTCATTTTCATAATTGAAGAAAAGAGAGAACAACATAGGCCTCACTTTCTAGCTGTGTTCTGTCCCATATTGGGTTTCCCAAGATATATATTATCTTCATTTGTGTGTGGATGGTGTGTTATTTTTCTCATTTCTTTCTTTTTTGTATTTTAGTTATTTCATAATATCAAGCAAATATAATAATTAATTAATTTGGTATCTAAGGAAAATTAGTTTGCATAGTCTAAGATTTCAGAATATTATACGATATGTTGTGATGAAATGTTCTAGTCTAATATCCATGATAGTTTACATATCATATTTGTAGAAGATCAAGTTTCTTTGGGATATTTGTGGAAATTTACAGGATCTAGGAATTGGCTTAAGAAAAAAGTTGTAGAACCCTAGCCATGGCGGATGAGTCTGTTCACAACAACCCTTGAGATCTAACAGAGGAGAGATTTGTGAGGTTGGAAGAGAAATTTGATGATATATCTTGTAATATGACCCTCCTCATGGAAGATGCAACAAATAATCTTAGACCATTCAGAGAGGTTGGAGGCTCTAACTCATATATCAAATTAGAGAGGAAATTGGGAGATAATGAAGGCCTAGAAAAGTAGTCAAGGAAAGAGCTCAATAAATAGAAACTAAGTTCAGTGACATTACCCCTTCATAGTATTTATTTAAAATGGAAGAGAAAGTGGATATCAAGCCATAACAAGGTGGGATTGATGTAGTAAAGTTGAACCATTGGTTGCAACAATTACAGGTCTATTTTAGTGTTTACAACATAGATGCAGAGTAGAAGATTTTGTTTGTCAGGGAGTAGAAGATTTCATTTGCCTGACTGAAATTAGAGGGACATGCATTAACCTGGTGGAAAATTCACATGGAGACACTTAGAATGGAGGGTGATACACCAATAACTAAGTGGGAGGATTTCAAAACCCTCATTAAGTCCTAAATCTACCCTATTGGGTATGTAGAGGACCAATGGATATGTTCACATTACTTCAGGCAAAGGTAGGGGCAAAGTTTGCAAGAGTACACCAACAAATTTAGGAATATGTATATCATGTTGGATATCTCTCCCAAGAACCTAGATGTAGTCCTTAATTTTTTGGGGGGTCTACATTGTTATAAAAAATAGGATCACAGAGTAATAAAATAAAACAAATGCGGAAATAAAACACATAAGATACACAATACAATAGAGACATAGATATATGTGGTTCACCTAGTGTGGGCTACGTCCACTAGAGAAATTTCCGAGTCCTTCCTTTATTAATATAAAACAAATGAAGGGATACAACCTACAACATACCCGCTGTAACTTCCTCTTCTTTCTCTCACATCATCCTCTCTCATAATACAATATTCACTCACCCAAACAATCACAATACAATTCTCTCATACATAAAAGAGGGTTTCCTTATAGGAAAAAAATTCCTAACATAACTTCTACCATCAGATTTGTGACCTTATAATGAACGATCCATATTGACTACGAAATTACAATATTTTACAAGGCAATTTTCCCCAAAATTTCACTTCGGGGGCGCTTCCCTCGAATCCCTCACCCCCAGGGGGGGGGGGTGATCTAAAATTTCTCTCCCCCCATGGACCCTGTTGGCACAGGGGAAGACCCAGGGTTCAACTCTAACAACGCACCAACAAGCCCTAACTACTGACCCTTTTGGAAACACCTGCAAAGCAGATGCAATATCACCCGAAGTAGCAATAGGGGGTTGCATGATATAGGTGCCTACAACTAGAGGAAATGAAAAGTGGGTACAGAACAACAACAACACAACATATAGATATCATTTACCAACTTAAACCTACTTCACACAACTATATCTCAGATCTAACCCAATGATGAAATAACAGAATACTCAAAATGCAAAAGAACACCACATCAATCACACTGAACAACAAGATATACGTGGTTCACCCTCTCCCTAGGGATACATCCACAAAACTGTGTTTCTTGATATTATAGGAAAACATACAGTTCTATCTACACTCTTAGCTTGCATATCTCTCTCTTCTTCTCTCTCTTTCTCTCCCCTCCCTATGCACCCAGTTGTAGGGTTGATCTTTGCACCCAACTGAAGATCTTACAACACAGACCCTCTCTTGATAGAATACTTCTCTCTCTCAACAACAATAATTGGCCATTACATTCTCTAACCCAACCCAGGTACTTTTGACCTTTATTTATACATTACAATGACTCTCGGACAACCTTGGGCCGAAACCTAGGTGTCAAAACCCTAAAATGCCAAAACCTTAGGTATCTAAAACCCTAGGTCAACTTGACCCACGTTTTCTGGGCTTCGCCAGCCTGTCCTTTCTTATTTCACGCGAGGTGCTCCAAAGCATCTATTGGTGGATTTTTTCGCTTGCTGAGTTGTCCATGGTCCCTCTTCCTTGTTGATCTGTTCTCCTTGGTCTTCTCGTCCAGTGGCTCGCTTTCTCTTACTTCGCTCCTTTTTTGCTTCTTTGGCCACTTCGACCCAATCTCAGTGAATGTTCTTTCCGCGCAGTTCGTACTTCACGCTTCTTTCCTTAATCTTCACAACCTTCCATGACCAAGGACCAATAGGCCCCCAACACTCACATGTGACTCGTCCCGAGGCACTTCAGGTCTGACCCTTCTATTTCACTTCGACTTCAGACTGTGCGGGGCAGCCTGTTCTTTCTACTCTATCCCTTTGTTCCTTATGCAGACTGTCTTTTTTGTGTCTGGTACCCAGTTTCACACTGCAAATCTTCATCAGAGCTGTCTCCAAGATCTTGTTGAAATCTTCGACTGTCCCATTCGCTTGTGGATGGTAGGGAGTACTCTTATGATGGTGGAATTCAAATTCCTAAGTCAAAGCTTCGATAGTCTTATTAATAAAGTGTGTACCTTGATCTCTCATCAAGGTCTTCAGGCATCCAAACTTGGTTATGATATCATCAAATATAAAACGCACACCTGTAGTTTCACTACAATCTTTCACCGCTCTTGCTTCTTCCCATATGGTCAAATACTCTATTGCAGTGATGATGTATCTAGATCCTATGTACTTTCTTGATGGGTTAATAGGTCCCACGAAATCAATGGCCCATTTCTCAAATTCCTGTAAGGTCAGTTGCGGTGCTAAAGGCATCTCATATCTTCTGGAAGGTTTCCCAACTCTTTGGCATTCATCACAGGCTTTATAGTATTCCTTAGTGTCTTTATGTAAAGTAGGCCACCAGAGGCCAACTCTAAGAACCTTCTGCACTGTTGCTTTTCCTGCATAGTGTCCTCCTATGATGCCTTCATGTGATTCCACTAGAATCAATGGTCTTTCTACCTCCATAACACATCTCCTCAAGATCTCATCAGGTCCCATCTTATATAGATGTCCATCTATAAGTGAAAAATATGCAGCGCAAACTACTAGTTGTTTCTTCTAAATGATTGTATATTCGCGAGGTGCCATCCCTGTGGACAAGAACTGAACTATCTCGACGAAGTGATCATCAATCTTCCTGATGGCCAACAACTGTGCATCTGGTAGTGTATCCTCCAAACTAGTAGGTTCCTCTCCATGCTCCAACCTAGACAAGTGGTCAGGTCCCTTGTTCATTCTTCCTGGCTTGACCACTATTTCAAAATCATATTCCTGGAATAATAGTAACCATATGCATATCCTTCTCCCCAACACTGGATTTTTGAATAGGTATTTCAATTCAGTGTGATAAGTGAACATCTTAACATGTCCTCCCAACAAGTAGTGTCGAAACTTCTGCAGTGCGTACACCATGGCTAAACCTTCTCTCTTAGTGGTAGTGTAGTTTATCTTAGCTGTAGATAGCTTCGTGCTAGCAAAGGCTAATGGATGGTCAATATCTCTTGCCCCTGGTTTTTCTAACACTACTCATAGTGAAATAGATGAAGCATCGACATGCACGTGAAATTCCTTGCTCCAATCTGGGAAAACCAGAATAGGTGCAGTAACCATTCTCTGTTTCAGTGTGTCAAAGCTCTGTTGACATTCTTCTGTCCATTGAAACTGGCAATCTTTCTTTAATAACTTCTCCATAGGCGTTGTAATCTATGCATAACCCTTAATGAACTTTTTGTAGTATCCAGTATGTCCTAGCGAAGTGCGCAGTTTCCGGACTGAGGTAGGGGGGTAGATCAACAATAATGGAAATCTTGGACGGATCTACCAAAAACCCTTGCTTACACACAATATGCCCTAGTAGCACTCCAAAGGGTGAAAAGAAGATGCACTTCTTCTGGTTCAGGGAAATCTGACATTGGCTGCACTTATCCAACATTAGTCTTAAACATTCAATATGGTTTTGTAATAAGCTAAAAACAGTCCAATCATCAAAATATGCTTAAAAAATCCTTGAATGATTCGACCACCACCCTAGAAAATATGGTTGGTACATTCTTTAATACAAAAGTCATCACTGTGTACTGGTAGGATCCCCATTCTGTTGCAAATGTGGTCTTATGGAGATCTTCCTTGGCAATCCTGATCTGGTGATAACCTGAAAATCCATCTGTGAAGGAGTAAAATTCCTGACCGCCTACATTATCTAACACTTCGTTTGTAAATGGTGTAGGGAATGTGTCATGCAAGTAGGCATCATTTAGATTTCTGAGATCTACAAATATCTTGATCTCTACTATCTTCTTATCTTGTACCACCATAGGGATAATCCATTCTGATTCTTCCACAAGTTCTATGATTCTTGCTTCCAACATCTTGTCTAGTTCAATCTTCACTTTCTGCTTATTTTTGGTATTCAATATGTAGGGTTTCTGCTTAACTGGCCTGGCATCTGGCTTCAAGGGGATATTGATCTCTCCCATGGTTCCTTTAATGCCCTTCATATCAGTGAACTTGGTTGGAAACAAGTCCTGATATTCATGCAGTAGTTCTCTGATCTTATCAATGGTGGCATCATCCGAGTAATCTCCAACATTAGCAAGCTTAGGTGCTTGCTTTGTTCCAATATTAATTTTTTTGATTTTGATTGGCTTTCCAATGAAAGTTAGTTCGACTCCTGGTCCTTCTACATCTTTCCACCCTTCTGTTTCCGTGATGTTCACATTCCTAGGATCATCATCTTCATCATCATTGAAATTGTAACATCTTTGCAATTTCTGAAGAGGTTCAGTCCATTCATCCTCTTCTTGCTCAATAGGGAGGTTAGGTGCCTCCTCAAAGACTTTCTTTCTTACAACTTGTAGAGCTTGATATATTGAAGGGTATTGGATTTCAAATGAAAATGTAGCTACAAATTTTTGAGTCATGTCGTACCAATCTAAAGTGGTGAGGCATAGTTTTGCTTGAAGATACCAATTGATAGGCGTTGTGTCCAGAGTGTTGATGAACTTATGGACCCACTGTTCTTGAGGAATTATGCTCCATGCCTCCTCACAACCTCGCACATGGTCCTTCAGACAACTTTGACCTGTGTATCAAACTTCACATCCTTCTAATTTTTCTGAAAAGTGCACTGCCATCAAAGTGCGACATTGCATCCAGTCCGCGATGTTCTTTTTATGTGTCCCCCGCCATCTTGCTGGAGTTTCTTTCAAAGCCTCATCCAGTGCCAACGATCTCTGTTGTACTGGTAAAATTTCTTCAAAATCTGATAAGAATGTTTCTAAATGATTTAAACCATCAAATGTGGGCAGATTGCTTACTTCTGTGTCAATCTAGCGAACTTCCCTGGTCAATATAGCACACTTTCGCGTAGAGACTTCATACATTTTGTTCTGCCAATTCTCCAGTGCCTCTTCTGAGTCCGATGAGCATGCATTTTCACTTCACCAACTTAAATTCCTATCTGCTGTAGGGTTAATGTAATCCTGTCATCTCGCTATCAATTTATATATATTCTCTAGCTCATATGCATGGTATTCTTCTTTGATGGGTTCTATGTATCTGCGACCTTCATAAGGATCCAGAGGGGCAATGAACCTAAGGCCATCACCTTCAAAATTCATTCTTCTTTTCTTTAAGTCAAAAACAGTGGAATTGTTGAAATCCCAATCAATTCCTAACATCGCAGGATAAGGACAAATATCATCAACTATCTCAATCACCTCGAAGTCCACAAATGTTCTTACCCTGTCGATGTCCACATGGACATGCTCTAGTCTCCCAGAGGGGCTTACTGCCTACTGATTAGCCATCCTAAGCCTGATAGGGGAATAAATTAACTTAGGTTTTCCCATCAGTGCCCAGGTCTGCTTCGTCATAACATTGACTTCTGATCCTAAGTCGAGGACCACATAATCTATATCATAATCTCCAATCTAAGCATTAAGGTGTAGTTCTTTATTTGTCCTTCTCTATTTGGATACTTGATGTACTGATCTATTGAGCAAAGGGTCTACCTTCCTTGATTCATACTGTCGGATCAAGTGTTGTAGTTCTTGTATGGCTCTTTCATCCTGAATCAAATCAATGAATGTATACAAGAAACTAACAAGCTTGCTTACCTCTTTCCCTTCTCCTGGTGATGTAGACTGATCGAATTCCATAGGTATCCAACATTCTCTCACTTCTGGTTGTGCCTTTGATGAAGAAACCTGGTCTCCTCCAAATTCTCTTCTTCCCTATTTAAATATCTGCTTTTCTTTCCTTGGATCAAAATCTGGTGTCTTCTCTACAGTCCTTCTGACCCCTGATTCGTCTGTAGTCTTTGTTGGAGTCATCCTGTCTTCTCCTGTAGCAACACCTCCTCTAGTGATAACAACGACTCTAGGATCCACTCCATGAGTTTCTGTTGATATTAATTGTACTTGTGGGTTTCCTCCTCGTCTCTCCTGAATTTTGGCTAACAGCACGAGACAATCTTCAATAACATGTTCAAATGAGTTGTAGTAGCTGCAAGTGGTATAAGGGTTCTGATAGTCCCTTGCCAAATGTCCCGCCTGTGCGCAGTTATAACAAATGATATGACCTCGACCTCGACCCATACCTCCTCCTCGTCCTCTTCCTCTGAATCCACCACGAGGGTTAAAGTTTCCTCTTCTTGGGGAGTTAAACTGCGTAGTATTTCCTTCTTGTTGTGCTTCACCTTGAATTCTATATGCGTCGCTTGATATTTCATTCAAGAGGTCATAAGCCCTACAATGTTTCTCATCATGCCCCACATATTTACATAATGTGCAGTAAAGGTTGGTAGGTGTCTGGAAATATTTTTGCATGTAATAACATTCACCATGGCGATGCCGATTTCTAAATACCTTGCACCAATGTAGACTAACCTGCTTCAAAGGGCTCAGATCTCCTGAAGCCAAGTAATCATGAAATAGAGGACAATGCTCCTTGTCATGGCCCTCTAATTTGCATCCGATACACCAAATATCTTCTCTTTTATCTTTTCCCTTATCCTTCTTCATATCTTCGACCTGCAGTGATAAGCTAGTTAGCTGACTCAAAATTTGACTCATACCTGAGATGGACTCTCCCACAGGGGCTGATTCTAGTTTCATGGCGATCTCCAACGCCTTAGATTACGAAGTGATATTCTGTTGCATCAGAGGGACTCTGATGTGTGGTAAGAGGGAAACAATGAATCATTCTTTATTCTATTTGTCTAGAATCTGAAAACTCAAATGACCTGTAAGGGTCTTAAACCTCTGATCAAACTCCCAAACAGGTTCGACTACTCTCTTCTTGATTTCTTTCAGCTCTGTAATGCAATGAAACTCCAACTTGGGTTTCTTGAATTCGGAAATCAGCGCAGTCTTAATCTCGTTCAATGGTTTCAGATGTGAAATTCCTTGGATGAACTTCATGTACCAACTCAGTGCACGGTCCCTCAGGGTAGTACTAAACTGAGCTCTCTTAAAAACTTCGTCAATGACATTCTTAATACTCCATAAAAATTTGCATAAGAACCAATGTTGATCAAGATCTTCAGATCCATCTCCCCTAAAGGTGGGTAACCTCATCTCATCTGCCATAGATATTCCTAGGTTTCTTGATTGAGTATGTACTGAAATGCGTGTAACCGTGGTCCAATTGCTCTGATAACCCTGACTACTTTGGTTACTTAATGTTGCTAAAACAACATGAGGAGTAGTAGTACTTACTTCGACAGTCGACGCAGTTCCTGAAGTTTCTGATTCTTCTCGGCAAGGTTCTTTAGTATTCCCTTCTTCTTCCCTAGTGGAATTTGAATGTTCGTCGTTCAATAACTCTTCTTCTTATCCACTGTAGAACCCTTCTTCCTGTGCTGGTGGTTCGTGATTCTTCTCAAACAAGTTCACCAGAGGAACTTCTCTAAATGATCTCCCACTGTGCGTGTGTCCAACCTCTGTGTCTCTGTCACTGTCTGAATTCTTGAACATTATCTTATCAATCTGACCAACTACTATATCTTCAAGATGTTCTTCTCATGCAATAACATCTTGATCTTCAACTTCAAAAAGTGTAAAATTTTTCCTCTTGGCCCCTTAAGGAAATATCTCTCTGCTTGGCTATATGATTCTACTCTATCAATAGAAAACTCAGTAATGTACCCTCCAATGGTACTATCAAACCAGTGATCGACTGCTCTTGACACAATGTTTTCAACTCTCTTGACCTTCTTGATCAACGCTAACGTCTAAACCATAGGTGGTCTACATTTTATCTCAAACTGGGTATCTACTAATCTGGCTAACCACACGTATAGCTCCTTATGAATTCCTCCAAAGAAAATCTTGTGTATATCAATAAATATATACCTTCCCAACCAATCCTTTGTGCTAATATTAGGGTTATTATTCCGAGCTTCTGCAAAGTCCTTTTCTTGTTCTTCTATCCACTTTTGAATCTCTTTCTTCGATGGAAACCACCTTGACATTCCCTCAAGAAGATCGCAGTCTTGGCAACAGAACCATTTGTTGGCACAGGGGCAGACCCAGGGTTCAACTCTAACAACGCACCAACAAGTCCTAACTACTGTCCCTTTCGGCAACACCTGCAAAGCAGATGCAGTCTCACTTGAAGTAGTAGTAGGGGGTTGCAGGACACAGGTGTCTACAACCAGAGGAAATGCAAAGTGGGTCTAGAACAAAAACAACACATCATCTAGATATCATTTACCAACTTAAACTTACTTCACACAGTTATTTCTCATATCTAACCCAATGATGCAATAACAGAATACTCATAAGGAAAAAAAAACACCACATCAATCAAACTGAACAACAAGATATGCATGGTTCACCCTCTCCCTAGGGCTACATCCACATAACTATGTTTCTTGATATTATAGGAAAACATACAGTTCTATCTGATTCTTAACTTGCAGATCTCTCTCCTCTTATCTCCCTTTCTCTCCCCTCCTTGCGCACCCAGCTGAAGATCTTACAACATAGACCCTCTCTCGACAGAATACTTCTCTCTCTCAACAACAATAATTTCTCATTACATTCTCTAACCCAACCCAGGTCCTTTTGACCTTTATTTATACATTACAATGACGCTCGGACAACCTTAGGCCAAAAACTAGGTGTCAAAACCCCAAAAGGCCAAAACCCTAGGTATCTAAAACCCTAGGTCAACTTGACCCACATTTTCTGGGCTTCGCCAACCTGTCCTTCTTTCCCGCGAGGTGCTCCAAAGCATCTATTGGTGGAATTTTTTATCTTGCTGAGTTGTCCATGATCCCTCTTCCTTGCTGATCTGTTCTCCTTGGTATTCTTGTCCAACGACTCGCTTTCTCTTACTTGCCTCCTTCTTTTCTGCTTCTTTGGCCACTTCAACCCAATCTTAATTAATTTGCTTTCTGCGTAGTTCATACTTCCTGCTTCTTTCCTTAATCTTCAAAACCTTCCATGACCAAGGGCCAACAGAGCCCCCTGGTGAGAGAATTGGGGGTGCAAGCCCCCCCACACCCCCGCATCAGGTATTGGTGTCCAAATATGACTGGAACAAGACCTTTGAATTAGGAAGATAATTAGGCTCCACAACCAATATACAAAATCATTTGTGAAATAAAATGACGCTCCTAAAGCCTAGGATAGTTTATGAGGATTGTTTGCAAGCACAATATCTGGAAAATATAGGCCATAAGAAAGGATATCCAGGTGGTTCCAAATAGAAAGAGCACCAATATGCTTCCAAGGAGGGGAAGAAGAAATGGAAATGGAAATATAAGAAGATGACGACCACTACACATCCATGCAAGGATCCAAGTAACCATTGTATCCATTACAATATTGATGGTCACACTAAAGAAAAGTGTTGGAAACTACATCTAGAGATGAACCCTAAGAACTGTAAGAAGGATGCCAAGAAGAAGAATCTTCTAGCCATGGATTTAAGGAATCAAGTAGAGAGAAGCTCAGATGTGGATGAGAAGATTTCCTACACTTGAGTGTAGAAAGAGTTGATTCTGACTAGCCTTCATCACAAGGAAGAGAACAATATGAAAGAACACTTCCATATCAATATCTAGGTCAAGAAGAACAAGGTAGACACTCCATTCGATTCTAGTTCACAAGCCAATATCATAGCAGTTGATCTGGTCAACAAACTTGGGTTGGAGGTTCATGATCATCCCATCCCATATCCACTGGGGTGGGTGAACAAGGATTCATTAATCAAGGTCATGAAATAATGTAAGATAAAATTTGTTGTAAGTACATATTTTATTGATGAAGTGGAGTTATATGTAGTAACCTTTGATGTGTGTGGTGTAGTGTTTGGAATCCCCTATATGTATATGAGGGATGAGATATTCATGAAAACAACAAAATAGTACCACCTAATCAAGGATGGAAAGTCCTACATAACTAATTCACAAAGGTAAATCGAGGATCCCACTAGTATGTGCTAAGTAATACAAAAGGTTAAATAGTTCCAGTTAGAAATATGCATGTCTTTTCTTAAGAGAGAATCATCTAGGTGATGAATTGATAAGAATAAAGGAATCCTTGGAGGGATGTACTAAGGAGAAAAAAACTAATTTGAGAATCTGTTGCAGGGATACATGGGAGTGTTCTAGGAACCTAAAGGACTTGCACCTAAGAGGGAAGTGAAGAACACGATATAGTTGTTGCATGACTCCCCATTACCAAATATTGGGTTGTATAGATAATATGTTCTATAAGAAGATGAAGTGAAGAAGTAGTTGCAACATGCCAAGTACTTCACCAAGTTGGATCTCAAATTGGGATACCACCAGGTACATGTCAAAGAAGAAGACACCTATAAGATTGCCTTCAAGATAAAGCAAGGTTTGTATGAATGTTTGGTCATGCAATTTGGTTTATGCAGTGCACCAACTACATTTTTAAGATTGATGAATGATGTATTAATGCACCCATATTTATATTCATTTGTTATAGTGTATTTTGATCATACACTAATTTATAGCTCTACCTGGGAGTAGCATGTCTCACATCTCATGCAGGTGTTAGAGACTCTAAAAAATCACCAGCTACTCGCTAACCTCAATAAATCTGAGTTTTCTTAGTAGTCATTGGTGTATTTGGGGTATGTTATTGGTGGAGGGGACCTCAAGATGGATCCCACAAAGATGGAGGCCATCATTAAATGGCTAGTTCCTCCTAATACCACTAAGTTTAGGAGCTTTGTTGGTGCAACACAATACCTATGAAAGTTCATAATATCCTTTGAATGGTAGTTGCACCACTCCATAACAACAAGTAGTAGGATTTTATAGTGGGGAAAGAATCAAAAGAAAGTTTTTGATGATGAAATGAAAGATTAGTCTAGTACCAGTTCTTGCATTGCCAAACTTCTAGAAGCCTTTTGAAGTGGAGACATATGGAAGTGGGTATGCTATGGGATTAATTTTTATGTAAGGAGGTAATAAAATATGATATCATGCCAAGATTTTTCATGGGGGAGTATTAAACTACCTTACCTATGAGATGTGGGATTTCCAAACAAAGTGGGAAATCCCACTCATGAGCGGAGTTCATACACACATAAATAAATTATACAAACTCACATTATTTTTTATTAAGAAATTAAGAATCTTAAAAAAATTTACAAGAGGAAGACTAACTCAAAAAACTGAGAGAAAATCTCTCAAGATCCTAAAAACTAGAAGAAAACATAAGAATAGAGATAGTTGGAAAAAAGGCTCTTAACTACCCCATAAGACTAGGAAACCAAAAGGTCTTGACAATAATAATTTCAATAATTCTCACACAAATAATATATATGAAAACATATGCAAATATTAGGGACTAAAATCCCTATCACTCTTCCTAACCAAAGAAACATTAGCCTCCAATGCTATCATCGATACAGATTGAGAATAATGCAGAGGCTGACCTTGCTGAGCAATAACTAATGTAGCTAGAAACCAAAGTCTATGTCTGTGATGTAGATCAACACAATGGGATCCAAATACATATAGGATTAGAAGAATACTCAAAACCAATTGAAATTCTCCCAGTAAACAAGTTGTGACACCATACAAAGTGGTGTGATCCAAATGACAAATCCTTTGAAGTAGAATATACTCCAACAAAAATTTGGCGTGGAGACATTCAATCCTTGAGTAACTTCCAAAAGAAGACATGTAAAATCCAAGAGTCATGGATACCAAAGAATTCTTATGAGAATACATAATTAAATGGGCAAGATCACCACTCAAGGTAGTGTTACAAAGAAGCCCAAAATGTTGGTGGATGATGACAAATATAGACATCACCAAATATCAAAAACAAATTGTGGGTTCTTATAATAAAATGTGGATGCTCCTCCCTTTAATTTTAAGACCGTGATATAGAACAATATACCAGTTGGGAACCAACTGTACCTTTGGGCCGAACATTGGTTCTAAACAGATTCTTGTGAACCTGTTTAGGGCCTAACATCAACTTGACTTTAAATATTGAATTACTTGCCATCCTATGGACATATTTCCATCTACCGAGACACTTAGGTACCCAACCACGGTGATCGTAGGTTATATAGGAAAATAGTATAGATATGGGATGTATCCAAGTCAATCTTACATTCTTTATGCACCCGCCAATGAGGATTTATAGTGCAACAATGTTTCACCAAAAAAACAATTAGAGGAGATAAAACATGTAGCTATATTTTTCTGTTAGCTACCACACACCTAACAAAGTTAACTATGGAATGATTTTTACATTTCAAAATATTACCACATGGGGCTACAAAAAAAAAGGCAAGAGATAATGAACATATATGATTTTTTTCTTCTACATTTGTTCACATATTTAGAGTCAAGACATCCACAGTTTGAATTACAATATGACTAAGATAGGATCCAAATAATGTAATTGATACCAATGGATCTAAACCAATAGAAAAACCTGAACCAAATATTTCAGTGTCGAATCTGAACAATAACCCTGCCAATAAATCTTTCCCAAAATTCCAATTAAAAGTAATGTAAAGGTTAAGATACCTTTCGAACTTTCTCCTTAAAAAAAATAGCAAAGAGGAGTCAAATCTTGGTCTCCGTTAGCCTATATAAACCAATTATCAATGTGTGAAGTTTTCATGTATTGATGGAAACCATATCATGGTAAAGTTGTAGGAGGAGTTTTCCCGTCGATCAAAACCTTATCGAATGTTAGGTTCATCACACACATTGGAAACAAAGCTCCTTTCTTCAAGCCTTAATTTTGATGGAATATTTAATGGGCATCATGAAATTGATGTACATGAGATCCAAGATGGACTCATCTGCGATGCTAAATTTAATTGAAGTGTAATGTAGATCATCACAAAGATCTCCTAGAACCCTTAATCTGAAGGTGTGCACCATTTACCAAGTTGTATGTTGGTGGCGGTTTATTACAAGGGTCGAGCTATCATGAGCCATGATTTCTCTCTTGAGGGTTTTGTCTTCTTTAACGTTGAAGCTGGTGGCATAAGAAACACAATATTTGGGGTCCATTAAGAAGTAGCACATATTCTCCTCCAATAGTGAGTGTAAAAAACCCTCACCCCACTTGCATCTCATTTTCCATGGAAGATTCTAAAACCTCGTGGTTCATCACCAAGAATAAACCCTAATCTCAACATGCTCAATATATGGATTCCAATGTCACAGAGAATCTTGTGCCTTTGAGCTCTAAGAGGTCTATCGAAGGATTTGTTGTTGAAGGGAATCAATGACAGGGAGCTCATCTAGGAGCTTGGTGTAAATTCGAGGGAGAGTGTGGCTACCATTTTCGGCCAGATATTTGACTCCTATGTGATGAAAAAGCAGTGGATGCCATATTTGGATCACTATACAATGTGAGAGATTTCAAGGATTGAAGGAGGCATTTACATTAATCTAGATATCACATGAGATTGAGTCCATGTGGAGGTGTTGGGAAGGTATTTTTTGGGATGGAACAATGACAAGAGATGAAGTACATGGAAAAGGTGCAGGAAGGGAGAAGACAGAAGAAGACAAAAGAAGACAAAGAAGCTAAAGAATATCAAGAAAGAAGAGAGAATAAAGAGGACAAGACGGGGGGAAGGAAAGAACAACTAGTGAAAAATCCAGGAAAACCAGTCGAGCATGAGTTGTATCTAGCTCATAACGAGTTATCGCTAGCCGAGCATAAGTGGTAGCCAACTCATTATGAGATGGAAAAAGAACCTGAGAATAATGTATCAAATATGTAAAGGATCTACGAGTGAAGAAAAAAAAATTGGCGAGGCAAAAAGGGACATAGGATTTCAGAGTAAAGAACATTATAAAAAAGTTACAGATACGAAGAGAATTGTATATTGAACATCCATTGTAGGGAAGAGCGCACATAAGATCAGTGAATATAAAAAATAAGCCAACCTTTTGTGGACGTAGCCCGGAGTTGGGTGAACCACGATAATCCTTTGTAGAACTGTACTTTTGGATGTTAATTCATGTTTGTACTGTGAATGTATGTTTATCTTTAAGGCCGATGATTTTGTGAATGTATGTTTGCGATTATCTTTAATGTTGATGATGATATTTAATGCAAATTATCATACAATAATGCACAATAAGAATGGTTGTATGTTTAACCACTAAATGGTATATATGAATGTGTACATGTATAATTTAGTAAATATGGGTATGATAGAGTAGGTTTCCGATATTTCCTTCACCGCTGCAGAATTTTGGTTCCTACAGTCCCCATAAAGATATCTCGGGTGAGACTTCTCCTGCATGCAGGTGATGCCGAAAGGGTCGGTGTCTGTAGGTTTTTGTTGGACTAAGTAACTTGAACCCAAGGTCTTGAACCTACCTGCGCACGCCAACAAATGGTTCTGTTTCCGGGACCCAAAAGCTAGAAGTGAGGGAATGTTTTGGAGACTGACGAGGAAGGAGATAACTAAATGGATGGAACAAAAGGAACAAGAATTTTCTCAGAAGAGAATAAAAACCCTCGGTTAAAGAACAAACAATGGCTGCAAAAGTATGTGTACACTGACTTACATGATATATTTTTCAGTGAATTCCAAAACATTTTAGAAGAATGACTAGAAATATTTTTGAAAAAGACTGGTAGACACAGACCAGATGCGCCAAAGAACTGGACTCCTGAACTAGTGAGACAAGTGGACTTAGTATAAAATAGGACGTCCCATGTAGTGGATTTTTGTTTGGATAGTATTTGGTAGGCTACATAACAAAATTTTCGATAGACTATAACTAGACTTATAGTGTCACATAAAGAGACTTCTTTAAGGGCCCACGAGGAAGATTCATAAAGTCATTAGCTACCTGGATAAAAATGATGCTATGTGACAAGGAGGTTATGATGATGGAGTCATATAGCTAAAGAATTTTGCACACATAGAAGGATTGGGGTTATTGACTAGGAGATGACCTAAGGGTAGGAAAAATGGACCAAGGAAGGGAAGAACGAGAATGAAGGAGAAAGAAGAAGGGATATCAGAAGGATAAGAATAATTTGGAGTTCTACGCAATGGGAGAAGGTACAAAAAGTTGAGAACTATGGTTGAAGAAAGAGATAAGTGTGGTGAGTACCCAGAACATCACACAAATATCCATATCATAGAAGTACAACATAAATTGGGAGAATAAGAAGATATCTATTTTAGTCCAGTTATAGAAGAAACAATAAGTCCTTCTCGAGCCAAGTCTTGGGATGAAGCCACAAACTCATTTGCGTCACCTGAATATGAGACAATGTTCAAAGACCTCTCCATAGCACTTTCAATCCTTAGAGGACGTCAAACCAACAATAACTGGAGAAATAGTAGCAATATAGTTAATCAAAATCAAGCAGTATCACCAAGAAGAGGTCCTACACCCAACAACATGGCAGGAGTAGGTAACAGACTAATATTACCGGAGTTCAAATGAATTGGATTTGAGGACTCAAAAAAACATATGTTTGTATGTGAAACCATTTGGACTGCAAAGAATGTCCATGATAATGGTGAAAATATTGCGCCATTGGCAATGACCTTTAGAGGAAGCGTGTTAGTTTGGTACATGAAGCTCCAAAGTACTACACCACTAGGTCAAACAAGGACATTATCAGATATCACACAAGCATTATTAAAAGAATTCAAGAAACCAAAGTCTAAGTCGTAGTATATTACTGAGCTCAAGGAGATCAATATGGTACAAACTGAGTCAGTATGGGAGTTTGATCAGAGATTCAAAGATGTGATGGGTAGAATAACCTTCCAAATACCTGATCAACAACATGGAGAGTGATTTATTGTGGGATTAATATCTCACATTCATAGTCCTTTAATACATCAAAACATTACGTCGCAGTCCGAGGCATTGGATATTGCTATGAAGTTGGAAGCCTCTCTAGTTGGATACAAAAGCAGAATGGAACAGATTCAAAACCAACTAGCTGCATTAAAAATTCAATTGGAATAAATCATGAAGGGGAAAGAGAAATGGAAACATGTATGGTGCACCAATTGTAGGACTGAAGGTCACCACAAAGACGAATGCACAACCTTTGAATAATACTTAGTAGCTGGAGCACCAAACCCACTAACAAGAGGAGGATACTGCAAGATATGAAAGAAATGGGGACATAACCTCCATGAATGCTAGTTATTACAGAAACATCAGAGTACCCCAAGAATCTTATTCTGTAGCTTTTGAAAATCAGTGGGACATGAAGACAAGGATTTTCATGCATTCGATATGATGAGGGAGCACACATCATGTATGTACAGGATTCAAGAGGATAATGTTGCGACAGAAGGGGGAGTTCATTATAATAATCAAAGAAGATTTAATCAAGAGGAACCGAGGAGGATTCGGTGGGGATCAAGGTAGAGAAAACTTCGAGAGAGGAGGAAGAGGCCCCATAATATGCTATAACTATAACCAACCAGGACACCTAGTGCGGGATTGCCAAAATACCTGCACAACATGCACTTACTGTCGGACGCTAGAACATGTGACATAGGACTGCCCATAATATCTAGCAAAGTGGAAGGCTAGAGGTAATCAAAACCAGAACACGAACATTCAAAATATATTAGCTAAGATAAGGGATGAAGGAACCAAAATCGTAGTCATCACGTGCAGAGGAAGCACAATAGGGATAGATGCAACCGATTGGAAATAGGCTGAGGAATGGGTAAATAAGTCAACAATACCCATGCAAAAATTTGATCCAAGAGATGAAAAAGAGACCTATCAAAGGATGAGGGAGGAACTATTGTGACAAGAGTGGGAAGCGTCAACATCTTTTGTACTACATATGATCGATAGGATTCGCACTAATGACCAAGCCATGACCAAAAGATTGTTGGAGAAGGTAAGTACCTTAGGACATCTTTTGAAGAGCTGCCTAGAGCTGGTCAAACATGAAAAGACATTTAATACATTATGCGCTATGATCGATCACTGTACTCAAGGAAAGGAAATCCTTACTAAAAATAAAGTAGTGAACCAACTACTGTGCAAGAAAAGAACCAATGGAGAATTCATGTTCAATGCACAAATTGGAGAATACAACATAGACAATGTGATATTGGAATTGGGGTTCGATGTGAACGCATTGCCTAAGTAGATTTTGGAAATGATGGGGAAACCCAAGTTAGTTTGGTCACCCATTCAATTGAGATTAGTAAACCGATACAAAATAGTACCTATTGGTAGATTAACATGAATACCTGTGAATATAGATGGAGTATGCAGTGTCATAGATTTTGAAGTTATTGAGATTGTGGACGACAACCAACCATACCCAGTGTTAATGGGACTAGAATGGGCCTTCGAAAACCAATCCATTATCGATATGAAAAGGAGAGAGATGATATTTGAAGTAAGAGAACTAAAAGTTATTGCGCCATTAGACCCAAAAGAAGGAAGGAGGTACATAGAACCAATGAAGGGAGATGAAATTGACAACATGAATAACATGACTACTAGGATGGATGACTATGTGAACCCCACTGCAGACGGTGCGTTAAGTTGGAGAAGCATAAGTTCATGTACATCAAAATCAGAAGCATGTCTGGAAAGTTGGCAGCAAAGGATGCATGAAGTCTCAACACGGAGGTGCACACAGATGACTAAATCAATGCGCTAGATTGGAATAGAATTATGCAACCCACCTAAGTATGATGAGTTGAAATATATAAAAACATTTGTATAGGCATTCGAGGCACAAGTACCATAAAAACAGAGGATACTAGCATTGGACATTGTATTGAAAGCCACCCTAACAATATGGTGGGCAACACACAAAGAAAACATGGAAGATTGGCAACAGTGTAGAAGACTAATACAAGTGAGATTTAATACTCATGTGGGATATATGATGCAAAAGTACATCGGGGAAGGAAACCCAACATATCATGTTGTGTAGTGTGAACAATCATGGATTTCAATACCAAGGAAAGAATGGACACATAGGTTCATACATACACTTGACACCATCCCAAAGAACTGGTACCTCAAACTGGAGATGCGAAGAGATACAAAAGACTGGGATTACATAACTCAAAGCTTCCAAGTAACATTTACCTTTCAAAATGAGTCACCCCTAATAAGTACAATGCTACAGGCGATTAAACATAAAATATTTACTGAAGAAGAATAAATGGAAGTAATACCTGTATGTGGCACACATAACACGTCTATGATGGTTCACAAGCTATTGGAATGTTACAATGTGACACAAGAGGATCAGGATGACGAAGATCCCCGCAACATCCAAGTAATAGAAACATAGGGGAGATGAACAATAGAGGGCCCAGAGTTGGAATCAACAACATACGCGCAACTAGTTAAGACACGAAAAGTTAACATTGGGACAGAGGAAAGCCCTAAGTTTGCACATATAGGAGATTACTGGGATGAGGAAATCATAGAAAAAATAAGAGATCTATTGCACGAATACCAAAACCTATTCCCAACTACATTCTCAGTGATGAAAGGGATAGCGGGTGAGCTAGGGGAAATAAAAATCCCACTAAAACTAGATGTGAAGCCAGTAAAACAAAGGCCCTGTAGACTGAACCCAATATACAAAGAAAAAGTAAAGGAGGAACTCGAACACATGCTAAAGGCAGGAGTCATCGAACCGGTTGAAGAATCAAAATGGATAAGTCTCGTGTTGGAGCAGGACAAGAAAACATGGCGTATAAGAATCTATGTTGACTTGAGGAAACTAAGTGATTCATGCCTGCATGATCCATTCCCAATACCATTTAGATATGAAGTAGTGGAAAATGTAGGGGACCAAGAAGAATATTTGTTCATAGATGGATTCTCATGCTACCATTAGATAAGAATTGAGCAGGTAGATAGACACAAGACCACATTCGCCATAGAATGGGGAAGTTTTCAATACACAATGATGTTGTTTGGGTTAAAGAATGCACCTGCGGTATTTTCAAGAGTAGTTATCACAATTTTTAAAGATTTTATTCAGAAGTTTCTCAAATTTTACTTGGATGACTGGATTGTATTTAGCCTTTTATGGGATCATGTTGAATTGCAAAGACTGATATTGGATAAGTGTAGACAAAATCATATATCCTTAAATTTAAAGAAGTTTATTTTTTGTGCACCATTTGGAATATTATTGGGACACGTGGTATGGAAACAAGGTCTAATAGTGGATGCTGCAAAGATTGCAGTTATTCTAGACTTACAAACACCCACATAAGTCAAATAGATACGCGCAACATTGGGTCACACAAGGTATTACATGAAATTTATCAAAGGATACACATAGATTACAACACCAATGGAAAAATTATTGAAAAAATATGTGAAGTTCCAGTGGAATGATGATTGTCAGAAAGGATTCGACACAATGAAACAAAATTTAGTAACTGCACCGATATTAATTTTCCTAGACTATAACAAAGGCTTTCATGTGCATGTGGATGCCTCATCAATATCATTGGGTGTGATCTTGTCACATCCAGGCAAGGAAGAGATAGATCACCCAATTTCTTTTTCAAGTAGGAAACTATCAACAATAGAAAGAAACTATACCACAACATAACATGAGGGAATGCATATGGTCTATGCATTGCAGAAGTTCATACACTATTTGCTAGGCTTACACTTTAAGATGTACACTAACCATTTTGTGCTGAGATATTTGGTCAACAAGGCAGTGTTGGGGTGAAGGATTTGCAGATGGCTCCTATTGTTCTAGGAATTTGACTTCGAAATAGTAGTAAAACAAGGTAAACTCAATGTAGGACCAAATCGTTTGTCATGCATACTCTCAGAAGAAGAGGAAGGAAAAATGGATGACAACTTGATAGATGCACAATTTTTTTTGATTTAGATGGTGGATGATTATTTTATAGACATTGTACAGTTCCTAAGTATAAGAATGGCCTCCTCAGACATGACTGTTGAAAAGAAAAATTAGTTAGTAGTGAAGGCTATGGAATACTAATTGATTGCAGGAAGCCTATATAAACTTGGTGTAGAAGAAATATGGCGACGCTGTGTGGTCGACCCCGAGAGACCAATTATATTGAAAGAAGCACACAACGGGATAGCAGAAGGACATTATGCAGGTAAATCTACTGCACATAAGATATTACACATAGGACTATGGTGTTCTACACTCCATAGGGATGGAAAGGAATATTCTCAGACATGTGATGTTTGTCAAAGAGTCGGAAAGCCCTCCAGAAGGGATGATATGCCATTGAATCCACAAGTTACATTACAATTTTTTGATAAGTGGGCCATATAATTCATTGGACCAATCAACCCACCAAAAATATGATTAGGGGAAAGATACATCATTATGGCCACATAGTATCTGACTCTTTGGTAATAAGATGCGACAGTTATGTCTTGCAACGCAAAAACCACTGCGCACTTTTTGTTTGAGAAAATAGTAAATCGATTTGGATGTCCAAGAATATTGATGAGTGATCAAGGGAAACACTTCATCAATAAGACCATATTATCTTTGACTGAAGAATTCCAAATTAACGATCATAAGAGTATATCATACCACCCACAAACCAATGGCCCAATAGAAGCATTCAACAAAATCCTAGAGAATGCACTAAAAAAAATCTACAACATAGGCAAAGATGAATGGGACTTAAGATCCCCTACTGTATTATGGGAATATAGGACAACCGATAAGAAATTGATAGGGAAAAAACCTTTCAAGTTAGTATATAGAAAGAAGGCAGTCATGTCGTTGGAGTTTATTGTACCAAGCCTACACATCGCAACTATCACAGATCTTTCGAATTCAGGCACAATACAGGAACACTTATCACAACTAGTACAACTTGAGGAGGATAGGTTGATCACAGGATTTCACTAGCAGGTTCAAAAGGAAAGGGAAAAATCATAGCATGATAGACACATTAATTCGAAAAAATTCCAAGTATGTGACTTGGTACTACTATATGATATAAAATTTATCAGCACTCAGGGAAGTTCTGTATGCATTGGTTAGGACCATATGTGATCAAGGAGGTGACATAGGAAGGTGTTGCATAGTTGGAAACACTTAACGGAGGAGTGTTGAATGGAAGATTGAATGACATTCGGTTAAAACTCTATCAAGAGGGCCGACAAGTTGTGCACTAGGAGGAACTGCGTAAGAAAAAAAGAAGAGAATGCATGCATAAAGAAAGACAATGGGAACTTCTTAGAGAAGTGCTACTATGCTAATGAAGGAGACTTGATGCGAAAGCGACACACTACACAATAGTAAATGCACCATCCTACATGACAAGATCACTGAAAGTATGTAAAGGATGGAAGTGACAATTACGGGTGGATAAGGACAAGTCATTAAACTGTTGTTATAACTAGGAATAAATCCAAGTCATAAATCCATCATAATGACAGGGAGTAGAAGAGAAATGCCATTGATACATAGGATAGAGGAGAAATACATGACTTAAATCCAACAATGGATTTGAAAATAAATCACGATTAACACAAACACTTGTCACGCTACGGGTAGATGAGATACCATGGAAGGCGCAAAGACTAGTGCACAACTAGAAAAAGGGTATAAAAGTCGTCAGGGCTTCCAAATGCGAGCTATTATTACTTAACAGTTATAGGAAAAAAAAGAGAATAGATCTAGAGAAAGATATAGAGCTACAACAACTGTTAGAGCCGAGTTAACTACAGAAATGGTGCCACCCAAAGCCACAGGAGCAGTAACAGTGGTACCAAGAAAGAGTCACACCAAAGCTTTAACAATCGAACCAGAGATTGAGGAAACCACCGATGCATCCTCATCGGAGCCTAGGTTTCCTAGTGACTACGTACTGCCTAGGAATGATGACGCCACACTAGTCACACTGCAGAAGACTCTAGATTATACGTTGGTGACCCTAGACATTCCAAAGGAAGTCATTATTGATGAAGACATGTTGGGGACGATACCTTAGTTGAAATATGCAGACCATGACATTACCAATGTGGAAACGTTCCCTGAAATTTCACCCCATGAATACCTGGACCTCAAAGTAGACCCACTTACACAACAAAGCATACCGATAGCCAAGGTTTCGGACAAAGGATTGGAGCGAGAAGGCTTCCTCAACTTGTTTGACATCCCACACTTCGGATGCAACAATGAAGTCAATGCCTGCGTCAAACTCCTCTTTTCTTGCGTGCATGGGGGGTACATGTGGATGGATATGCCAATTTTGATTGACATGGATTTGATAGCAAGAATCATATGCTACCAACCTAGGGGAAAGACCCTGATATGTTATTTGTAGATAAAAAGACAGAAATAGCATAATCGAAAGCTATGAGGGTAAAGTTTTTCATGATTCAAGGGGCGCACGACCTATATGTGCCAACTATATGCAACCCAACCATTCAAATAAAACCCCATATGTTAGCATGCAAGTTTCTACGAAAGTGCAGGATGGATCAAGTACCAACATGGGTAATAACTGTGACAGAGAAATGTGTAGAAGGAACTACAATGATCTGGGCACCATTCTTATTGAACTAGTTCCTACTAGACTACATAGAAGCCCAAGATAAGGGAATGGAGTTTTACTACCCCTATCTCCTGGTTTTCACTTTCTTCACAAGATGGGGAGAGCCGGAGGACACACAGTTTTTAGGGCTGAGAGGGAAGCCATGTGTCGCAGAAAAGTACCAGAATTTCTTGTTTTCAACAAATAAGAGGAGATAGATAGACAACAACATAGAATCCTTTATCTATGTTGAAAGAATTCAATAGAGTATTTAGAACACACCACGCATGTCACCACAGTTGGCAGAGGCATATGGACCAGTAGCAGAGTTTCACACACATAGGCACCATATGTATATTAAATCCAAGAAGGATCCAATGGAGGAGTGGGCCCAAGAAAATACAAGATAATGAAAGAAGACATCCCGTTGGTCATGCAAGATTGGGAACCAGACTGGAAGGTATCAACAGAAGGGGGTACAATAACTCAGGGGGAACAATGAGGCGAAACAATACATAGATGTAGAGATGGACCCTCCAGTAATGGGGTAGAGGACACAAATCAAAGGAATGACATAGAGGATGCACCAGAAACATAACCAACATACCAACCTCCACAACCCCCATCCAAGACAGGGAAGAAATGATAGGATCAAAGAACAGGTTCATTTGCGCGGAAGAAGACAAAGGCCCAAAATCCACTAGCCATTTACACACTAACAACCGATGACATGGATATGATTGGCTACCGACTAAGGGATGTCATGGAGGAATTCCTTGAAGAGACAACGAAGAAATAGGAAGAACTACAAATGAAGGTGCATGACCAATGTTGGTGGCTATAACAATTACTAGAAACAGTCTAATTGGCACATGTGCAAGGATTAGGTACAACCCAAGAAGGAATAATAGAGGAAGCACAGACTGCAGTATCATCACTGCTGACAATAGAGAACAGATTAATCAAGATCCTAGTAGAGACAGTAGGGTTACCCAACCCCAAAGTACAGGAGAAGCTGCAAGTACTAAGTCACACGGACCTAGTCATGTCACATATTCCTATGGAAGTATTATAGGGTTTTCACAGATGGATCACACATGAATTGCATCTTCGAGCAGACATTGCAGCCATTGAATTAGAGAAAGCATAATTAGAGAAGACCAAACTAGAGAAGCAATGTGCCACTACAATACTGGAAAAGTGCGTAGTAGAGAAACGAGCAGAACTCGTAGTGAAAGAGAAGAGCAAGGTTGAAGGAAAGGTAGAGAAAGCCTTGAAATATAAAAGCGATGTAGAGTTCAGGGCCGATAAATCCTTGCAATAAAAATAATAGGTGGAAACAAAATCCGACAGAGCCTTGAAGGAAAAGGACGAAATCAAACAATTGACAGAGAAAATCCAAGTGACAATCCCATGACTTATTCAAAGAAGTCCCATAGTTAACGTTGGTCATTGAGGCCACAATAGAAGAGAAAGTATCCTAGATAAGAACAATTATCATGGGACTCTAACACAATATCATCGAGTTGGAACTGCGAGTAGTACCAGGGACACCACCAGAAGAAAGGGAGCAAAGGGAAAGGACAACCCAGACATTGATGGAAAAGATCAAAATCTTGGAACATGAATGCATAAATATGTGTGACGAAGGCACGCACATGTGGAAAAATATTACTAACAACCTAGAGCTGCAAGCACTGGAAGAGAAAATAAGGACTATGCAAGAACAAGTGCATCAGGCCACTGAGTGCGTAAATACTCTACCACCAACAGAAAGAATGAAAACACTCCTAACTAACGTGAAATTATACAGTGTAGTGGAACATTTGAAGGAAGAACAATGGAAGATCACACATGAGTTACGAATATGACAGGACGAAGCCCTCGGGGTACTAGAAGAACTTGTTACCGCGCAAAACATTACGACATTAGTGGTGCTAGACATCGAGGGAAAACTTACCATTTTGACAGCGTATAAAATGGAGGAAATATTGAAAAAGGAGGAAAAACTTACAGTAGTAGTACATGAAGCGAAGGACACCCTCCATAAATTTAATGAGTCATGGAGGAACGTGACACAACATGCCTAAGTGGCTCGGGACGAGCAACAGGTGAGTGTTGGGGGCCTATTGGGAAGGAAGTTTTGGGGATGGAACAATGAGAAGAGATGAAGTGTAGGGAAAAGACACATGAAGGGAGAAGACAAAAGAAGACAAAGAAGCTAAATAATATACAGAAGATCAAGAAATAAGAGAGAGGAAAGAGGAGAAGACGAGGACAGGAAAGAACATGTAGCACAAAATTTGGGAAAACCAACCGAACATGAGCTGTATCCATTTCATAATGTGTTGTCACCAGCTGAGCATAAGTGGTAGCCAAATCATTATGATATGGAAAAAGAACCCGAGCATAATGTATAACATATGTAAAGGATCCACGAGTGAAGAAAGGAGAATTGGCGAGGCCAAGAGGGAGAGAGGTAAAGAAGTTATAGATACGAAGAGAATTGTATATTGAACATCCATTGTAGCACATAGTGCACCTAATATCCTTGAATATAACAAATAATCCAACCTTTTGTGGACGTATCCCGGAGTTGGGTGAACCACGGTAATACTGTATAGAACTATACTTTTGGATGTTAATTCATGTTTGTACTGTGAATGCATGTTTATCTTTAAGGCTGATGATGTTGTGAATGTATGTTTTTGATGATCTTTACTGTTGATGATGACATTTAATGAAGATGATGATACAGTAATGAGTTGTAACTATGAATGTATGTTTAAACACTAAATGGTGTATATGAATGTGTACATGTATAATTTAGTAAATATAGGTATGACATAGAAGGTTTTTGATCCTTCCTTCACCACTGCAGAATATTGGTTCCTGCAGTCCCCATAAATATACCTCGGGTGAGACTTTGCCTGCATGCAGGTGATGCCAAAAAGGTTGATGTCTGTAGGGTTTTGTTGGACTGAGTAACTTGAACCCAGGGTCTTGAACCTACCTGCGCGTGTGACAACATGAGGAAATTGAAGCTACACAAGATGTTGGGATATATATTAAAAAAAAACTACACTCTAAAACACCTCAAACCAAAGCATCAAAAAAAATATCTAAATCAAACAAACAAAATGGAAGAGCGATGAACCCAAATCCCAAGAGATTCATAATTGCTCCGATACCAATGATGTGGGATTTCCTAATGAATTGGGAAATCTCACTCAAAAGCATAGTTCGTACACACACAAAGAAATTATACAAACTCATACTAAATTTTATTACAAAAATGAGAAGCTTAAATAGATTTACAAGAGGAAAACTACCTCAACAAATTACAGAGAGAAAATCTCTCCAGATCCTAACAACTAGAAACAAGCCTCAAGAATAGAGATAGTTGGAGAAAGGCTCTCAACTACTCCATAATACTAGGAAAACAAAAGGTCTCGACAATAATAATCTCAATAATGCTCACACTATAATATATATATGCAAACATATTCAAATATTAGGGACTAGAATCCTTATCACTATGATAAGGAACTTTATTACCTAGTTCAAGTTGTTAAGAAGTAGAAGCACTATCTGATGATAAATTAAACCATTATCCACACAAATCACTAGCCATTGTAGTATTTGTAGGACCAGAATAAGATTTAGTAAACCAAACATTACAAGTGGATGGGGGTTTTGAAACAATTTCATCTATTCATCAATTATAAGAAGGGAGACACTAATAAGTTGGCAGACATGCTTTCAGGACCACACCCATGTCCATTGTTAGAGATTTGGGAACTCTTATGCACATGGATCCTTTTACCCATGATGCATAAAAAGAGGAATACCTAGAAGATGAGGACTTCAAGGAGGTGTTTCAATAGCTACATGGCCAAATTCATGTATAATAAGGTGATGGAAAGGATAACTATCATCCCCATTATGAGTTACTATACAAGCTATATAAGTTATATGTTCCTAAAGGTGCAAGATTGCAACTTAGTAGATAGGCTCACACCTCCAAGGTTATAGGTCATTTTGGTGTTGGGAAGATGGTTGCTAACTTACAGAGGTATGTGTATTGGCCCAAAATGTAAGAATATGTAGCTTGTTATATTATAGGATCCACACTTTGTTGTACCAGTAATCCCAGAAATAAAAATCAAGGTCTATACCATCCCTTTCCTATACCCACTCGACCTTGGGAAATAATTTGCTTGGCTTTTGTGGGTGGTTTTCCAACAACTAGGAAGGGACACAATTATCTTTTTGTGGTAGTTGACAAGTTCAACAATATGTGCATTATTATGCTTTGTAAAAATACCATCAAAGGACAAGAAGCAATAAACATGTTTTTTGAATAGGGTTGGGTGCACTTTGGGATATCAAGGAGAATCATCTCAGATAGGGAGACGATATTTCTTAGTTCCTTTTGGACTAGACTTTAGGAGAATATGGACACTAAGTTGAAGAGATCTAAAACATTCCATCCACAAACAGATGGGAAAACATAAGTAGTCAACGAGAGTTTGGTACAAATTTTGAGGGGTTAATCTCAAAATCATCCAAAGACATGGGATGAAAATATGAACTACATTCAACACTCTTACAATAGAACAATACATACTTCTACTAATAATTCTCCTTTTGAAACTTGCTTTGGGTATTTTCCATCTTCGCCCTTGGATGTTGCCTATGGACAACAAAGAGGGGTGAGGGAAGACATCACACGAGAAGCGTTGAAAGCAGAGAAATTTGTTGAAAATATCAGATAGATCCATTTGCAAGTACATGAGATGATGAAGAAGTCATTGGAAAACTATAAGGCTAGACATGATCAACACAAAACTGAGAAGTCATTCAAAGTGGGAGACATGGTTTGGTTATAGCTGAATAAGGAAAGACTACAGGGTCATGGTAAGAAGATATGGTATAGCCCTTTTGAGGTATTGGATAAGGTGGGAGATAACACTTATAGACTCAGTCTACCCCCATACATGTGCATTTAATTAGTAGTGAATGTGGATAATTTTAAAATCTATGAGCCTTCCATGTTGGATCAGGGAGAGGAGTAGGTCTTACTTGCCATAGAGTTTGACGTTTTCATAGAAAACCTAGCTAGTAGAAAATGAACACACAAAGCTTGCAAGAGAGAAGAGAAGAGAGTAGAATGAAATAATTGTATTAACTGAATGAATGGTAAAAATAAAAATGATATACTCTACATGAGAAAACTAACTCACCACAATAGTGATCTAGAGAGATATAGACATTCACAGATAGACTCTAGAGTGAACTACCACATAGTCCTAGTTAACTAGCTATGCAATCACCAGTAAACTGACTAATCACTAGTGGAGTGAGGAGAGAATCATGCATGCATGTGTGTGTCACCTTCTTGGTGATGATTCCAAGGTAAGTGAGCACTCATGGTAATGATACCAAGGTATGCATGCAACACTTGATGATAATACTAAGGTTTCCATGCAAGACTCCACTCCACTAGTCTAACTAAGGTGTAACTAATTCAAGACTGGAGAGGATGTGGTTCCCTCATCTAGGGGAGAATATCTCTAACCAAGGGTGCCATCAACATATACTATTCAACCTAGGAAAATAAATACTAGGTGAGTGTGTGATATCTCCAACACCCCCCTAAACACTGCTAGGGTGTAAATGATGAATGGGTCTTGCAAACCAAGGCCATGTTAGGTACCCATTGTACAATGCATCTAAGAATGGAAGACTAAAATTAGAGGAAAGAGGGAACCCCCCCCCCCCCCGCGTTAAAATACAATGCATCAAAAAAAGAAGGAAGAAAGGTAGTTGCTAAGTAATTGTGTCCTTCACCCCAAGATGATCGCACATGAAGTGGAACTTCTGCTTAGTAAATGACTTGGTGAATATGTCTGCAGTCTGTTCGATGGATGTACAATATTGAAAATTGATGATCCTATCATGTACCATCTCTCTGATGTAATGCATATGGATCTTGATGTGTTTGATCCACTGTCATTGCACCGGGTCTCTGAAAAAATTTAGAGTACTCTGATTGTCAAACCAAATGACATTCAGATGGTGAAAATGTATGCTGAGCTCAGTGAGGAAGTTCTGAAGCCAAAGTTCCTGAATAGTGACATTGACCGCTCCTATGTGCTCAACCTATGTTGACAATAGAGAAATATATGACTTCTTTTTTCTCGACCAACAGATGGGACCAGAACCCAAACTAAGCACATACCTAGACATGGTATTGCGATCTATGCTATCACCAATCTAATCAGAAACAACGAATCCCATGAGATCCAATGCACAATGTACTGCATAGTGGATTCCATAACTTGTGGTGCCCTGAACATATGTAAGGATGTGCTTTGAAACCTTCCATTGTAGATCATGTGTCTCCTGCATGTACTTGGAAACTTCCCCTACTATATATGAGAGATCCAACCAAGTGTGGGTGAAATATAAAAGGCTCTGCACAAGATGTTAATACAAGGTGTTGTCCACCATTGGTGCTTCCCCTCCATCCTCAAGATGTACCCTAGACAAAAAAGGTGTGGTTGTTGACTTGCAATCGGTCATGTGGAATCTAACCAAGAGATCCCTGACATACTTATTCTGATATAGCTTGATGCTAGAAGCATCTTGACTGATCTCAAAACCAATAAAATAGTGCAGTGTACCCATGTACATCATATAAATCTGCCATGCAAAATGTCTTTGACCACAATAATTGTTGAGGCCAAACTTCCTATGATTAGGAGGTCATCAAAATAGATAAATAAGATTAGTAAGGATTCTGAGGTCCTCAACATGTCAACTTTAAGATCTTATTTGCATTTGACAAAGTGCCGAGAGAGCAAGTAGGCATCCATCTTCACATACCATGCTCTAGGTGCCAGCTTGAGGCCATAAATGGACTTCTTCAGTCTAAATACTAAGGATGAGTTCTAAATGAATGCCTACAACTACTCCATGTAAATATCCTTTGAGAGATCCCCATGAAGAAAATAATTCTTCATTTCCATATGGTGAACTTCCCACTCTTAGTTGTCGCATTGGAAAGGGCCAATCAAATGGAGTCCATATTTGATACGGGATCAAAGGTCTCATCATCGTCTATCTCGTGAACTGCTAAAAGCCTTTGGAAACCAGTCTTGCCTTGTACCTTCTCACATGTTTGTATTATGCCTTCTTGGTCCTGTAGACCTATCTGCATCTCATAATATTCCTTTCTAAAGGAAGAAAAACCTGATCCCAAGTATGTTTCTCGAGGAGAGAGTTGTACTCCTTTTACATAACGACTTCCCAAAAGGAATTCCCCGCAACCTTTGCATAATTCTATGGGTTTGAAGCTAGAACTATATTGTAATGCATGGGCATCACTATTTCAATAGTTGTGAGTGCATGAGGAGGATCCTCAAACTGAGACCTCATCTTCCTTTGATATGCTGGATCCCCCACAAGATCTCCTAGTGCCTATAGGGTGGTCTATTCCCACTTGGGCATCTGTGGTGGCTCAACATCTACATGTTGATCATTGACATGCTCATCATCTTCTGAATCCGATTCAGAACTCAGATCTGAGTTAGTGAACTCATAATCAATGATGCCTGGTGAAGGAAGTGGTACAAAGGTATTTGCATGTGTCTCTGATGGTGCATGCAAGGGAGTTTCCTCAAAATGAACACTGTTCTCAATGATGAGTCTGTCAGTAGAGGGATAAAGTAACCTATAACCATTCAAATCATATAGATATACCATGAATATTCATGCAATACTTTGTGGATATAATGCTTTCCTCTTTTCAGAGGGTACGCAGGCCCATGCACATGATCCAAATATTCAGAAGTGGGTGACTTCCATTTTGCTGTCACTCCATGCCTCATAGGGAGTCATGTACTTGAAACATTTGTGAGGAGATATGTTCTAAATGTGGTTGGAACAATTAAGTGCCTCAACCTTAAGCTTGGGCGGTAGAGATATTTCATGCAACATGAAAGTGGCCATCTCCTTGAGGGATCTGTTCTTCCTCTCGACTACTTCGTTTTGCTGCAGAGTGTAAGGTATCATGTGTTGCAATTGTATACCAGGATCTAAAAAAAGATGATGGGCATATCAGTTCACATATTACCCCCCATTTTTTGTGTGGAGGATTATGATATTTCTCCCGAACTAAGTCTCAACATGTGCTTTAAATTCTTTGAGATGCTAAAAAACCTTGGACTTCTACTTGAGAAAATACATCCAAGTGTATCATGAGAAATCATCAATAAAGTAAGCATGCACCTTGCTTTGTTGATGGATGGATGAGGAAAGGGTCCCATCAGATCATTGTGGATGAGCTCCAAAGGAGAGGAGGTCCTCTAGGCATTACCTTTCTCAAACTTATCTTGAGGATGTTTTCCAAGAATGCATCCTTGACAAACTCCTTTGGAAAATTGTATTTTGGGAAAGCCGACGACCATTTCTTGTTTGCATAGATGTTGCATGCATTTGAATTATAGATGGACGAATTTCTCGTGCCATAATATACTATTATCATCAGCATGTGTTATTAGTAAAGAAAAATCGGATTTAGCAATGAAATTACTGAAAGTATACAAACTATATTGGCGGTTTACCTCACCAACAACAATCATGGAGTTATCACACATATCGGATATGGTTACAGAATCAGGTGTGAATTCCACCCTTTTTCTTGCACCATAATGCATTATCTAATAAACGAAGAGTAGATTCATGGAGAGTTTGGGAACATGCAAGAAGTTCTCAAAACTTCTCTGTGGGAATTCTACTCTCACTTGAACAATGAGCTCAACTGGGGTATCATCTCCCATGAGGATGGAAAGACCCGTGCATGTAGAAATAGAAGAAAAAACATTATCTGTTGCTGGAATATGTTGGGATGTGCCTAAATCTAAGATCCATGCATCATGAGAAGAGTTAATGGAAATCAATGCATGAGAGTTACCTCATTTGGCTTGATCTTCCAACTTCTTCTTAGGAACTTCGGGAATGTGATCCCCGAGGTGGTTCTTCTAAAGAATCTGTTCCATTTGATTAATTTGTTTCTTCATGCATGCAGACTTGGGATGATAACCATGGTTTCAGTAATTTCATTTGGTCTTCCCTTTCTTTCCTTTTCCACCTTTGGATCCTAAGGAATCATTGAAGGGTTTGGAGTACCCTTCCTTCTTTGGATTTGCATGCACCTTTCCCTTCCCTTTTTGCTTGGTCTTTGGATTGTATGCATCAAAAATCTCATGCATAATAGTGCATGCACATTGGATCACTTGAGTATCCCCATATTTATGATCTTGTCTTGCTCATGCGCGAGGTCTTCAATAAACTTCTCTAATGTCGACATTTTCCAAGTATATCCTGAAGTGAATCTATTTGTATGGAAATATGAGATGGAAAAAACATAATCCTGACCAATTTTTTCTAGAATAGAAAGGATAAACTGGGTTTCTTAAGTTTATTTGTAAATATTGCATCCCTTTAGATGGAGGAGGAGGGACTTGATCTTCATAAAGAAGTCCTTGATGTTATCAAAATTCCTTGGATCTAAGGAATTCATCTCGACCTCGAGCATATGGCCTCTCTTTTTGTCTTGTTTTCCAAAGAGATCCTCCAACTTTTTCCAAATATCATTTGGTCTGGTACAAGATCCAATGTGAAATAGAAGCTTGGGGGACATAAACACACAAAGGAGGTCATAGGCCTCATCCATGCGGTTAAGATACATGTTCTTCTTGACAACAAAATTTGGGTCAATATATGTCGCCATAGTAATCCAATATAAGCCTCTACATCTTAGTTGATGTAGGATTTTTAGCTTCCACTCAAAGTATTTATGAGGCATGATAAGTATTGTTGGTGAGTAATCCATCTTTTTTGACTGCATCTTCCTCTTGTACCTAAAAATAGAAATTCTTGTGCACTTTCTCCTAGTAGTCAAGGCTTTGATACCATGTGAATTTTTCACAGTGAACCTAGCTAGTAGAAAATGAACACACAAAGATTATGAGAGAGAAGAGAAGAGAATAGAATGAAATAATTGTATTAACTGAATGAATGGTAAAAATACACATGATATACTCTACAAAAATACACATGATATACTCTACATGAGAAAACTAGCTTTCCATACTGGTGATCTAGATAGATCTAGACACTCACAGACAGACTCTGGAGTGAACTACCACCTAGTCCTAGTTAATTGGCCATGTGGTCAACACTTAACTGACTAATCACTAGTGGAGTGAGGAGATAATCATGCATTTACATGTGTGGATCCTTCTTGGTGATTATTTCAAGGTAAGTGCGTACTCATGGTGATGATACCGAGGTATGCATGCAACACTTGGTGATAATACTGAGGTTTCCATGCAAGAATCCACTCCACTAGTTTAACTAAGGTGTAACTGACTCAAAACCAAAGAGGATATGGCACCCTCATCTAGGGGAGAATATTCTCATCTAGGGGGTAATATCTCTAACCAGGGGTGCCCTCAATATAGACTAGTCAACCTAGGAAAATAAATACTAGGTGAGTGTGTAGTATCTCCAACATAGAGGACTTAGCACTAGATGCTTAGGAAGAGTTGGAAGAAGACATAGTTTTTTCAAAGAAATACATAACTATAAGACAGGGGCATCACGACCTTTGGTAGATTGGGTTGAAAGGACAACTTCCAGGCAAAGAAAAATGGTACTCCAGGGAAAAGGTAAAGGAAAAATTTCCTCACCTCATTAAGTAAAATATTTTGGGGACCAAAAGCCTCGGTAAATGGGGAGGTATGATCTAGAAAGGATCATTATATAATTTTTCATCTATTTTGGTACTTTCTAGGTGGAAAAAATTGGAGGAATCGACTTGCAAAGCCATTTTAGTGGTAGGTAATAAAAGGAAAAATTGGTGTATGGAACCTTCCAAAGACATTTTGAGGCATTAAATGACATTTTTGGGGGTTATAATATTTGAATCTTTTGCACACACCCTTGATGTTTATCTACACATTGAGACATTTCCAACAGTGTGAAAATCACCTGAATCGGAGCTCATATGTGAAATTTATACCTCCTACAGGTTTACCTACATTGTTGACCACCATGGTACGAGTGGATGCCACATCATCCCCCATTACTCACACATTTGGTGGTAGCCACATGTGGTATTTCAAGAATATTATATAAGGTCCAAGCCTTATCACTAATTGAGGTTTGAGGATGACAAAACCCTGACCCTAGACAACTATCGGGCTATGTTAAATATCAAGCCTCTAGGAGGATAAAAGGGTTCCATTATTTAGCATGGTATTTGTTCCATAATTGAGCAGAGCATCTAGGAGTGGTATTTTGAGAGCATAAGAGAGGAGGAAAATATTATGTAGTAGTGATACATGACACAATGTCAAAGGAAACTTGTTATGATCCAATGCCTTAAAAATGATAAAAATCGAATGAATATAGTCCACTTTGAGGGGGGAACATCCTTTTACAATATATCCAATTCATAAGACAATATGAGATGAGATGAGATGATCATAAGACTAGGTCTCCTTGGTGTGTGTGTGTGTGTGTGTGTGTGTGTGTGTGTGTGTGTGTGTGTGTGTGTGTGTGTGTGTGTAAGATACAAAGGGTACACTTATAATGAAAGGGTACAATTAAGGGTTCTAGTTGACTTATGAATATAACATTCAAAATATATTAATTCAATATATAAGGGATTAATAAAGGGTTTTATACATAACATGGGGCTTTGTCTAGGTCTTAACACAAATCCACAATGAGTTCCTCTTTCTTTTTATTTTCATTTCCATAACTGAAGAAAAGAGAGCAAAGCATAGGCCTCATCTTCAACCTGGGTTTTCTCCCATATTTCGTTTCCCAAGATATTTCTTGTGTTCATTTGTGTGTGTATGGTGTGTTCTTTTGATTATTTATTTAATTTTCATCTTTCAATTATTTCATAAATTCAATCAAATCTAGTAATTAGTTAATCTCGGATCTAAGGAAAATTATTTTTCATAGTCTTAGATTTTAGAATATTTTAAGATATGTTGTGATGAATTATTCCAATGGAATATCCATGGTAGTTTACAAATCATAAAGGATGACTGAGATCGCCCATACTCCTCTTTGTTAATAGAAAATAAAAAAGTAAAGGTTTGGGAAACAAATTTCAGTTCATGTGGGACATGTAGGAATTTTCGTCGGGGCTATGGATGCTCATTGGTAGCGGAGCAAGACATGTGATATCGGGGTGACTTCGTCGGGGCTATGGATTATCAGTGGCAATGAAGTAACAACAAGAGAACATGAATACATATTATGAATCTTAAACATCCCTTATATGTTATAACCTTGTGGTACTACACTAGTGTCTGAGGAAGAACTAAGTCAAGAAATAACTCTATACTTTGGCCTCACACTTATTAAAATAATTTGAAGTGTGAGGTATAGTGGGAACTCATTGAGTTGAATATTGAATTCTCTACTAGAGGAAAATAATGTCTTCATTATTTTAAATCTTATTTGTGTATATTCATGGTTTTCTACAATGTGTCATCAATTGTTGAGAAAGCAAAAACTTCCCCATACAATTTTGTCTTTATCATTTGAAAAAGGAAAATGGATTGGAGCCCCTACTTTTAATTTCTGGACTTTAAGCTTTCATCAACTTGTCTTCCAGTTGATCACATAACTAGGAATATTTTTCATATAATGAGTCCTTGACATTGTTTTTATACCTCATCAGGCCTTAAAAATTAATTTGGGTCTCTTGCCTTAACCTTTTTGAGCAATTTTTTCCTTATCCCAACATTCATACCACTTTTTCCTTTAGCTTCTTTTCTTATCTTAAACTTCAATTTTGGCTTTCAATTTTTGATTGATTTTCGTAGAAGCTAAGTCATTTTCCACCTAACTCTTTTGACGAAGAAAACCCCCAAAATTCCAAGTGAGAATACTTCATTTACTTAGTTTTTCATTTGACCATCAGAACAATTTTTAACTTTGATCAATATGCAAAGTTTACTTTCAGCACTGATGGAAATTTTAATAGTACCAATAAACATGTGCTATTATGATATCATGATACTAACATGAATATGCTACTACAGGATGGGAGAATTAGAACCCTTCTAGGTGTGCTACATATTCTGGGTTTTTCAAGAAACCTGATATCTGTCAGCAAGATGAGTGATGTAGGTGTGCACACTATATTTTAGAATGATACATGCAAAATGGTAAGGGGAGCAATGGTATTAATGAAAGGATTTTCTATTGGAACCCTATACAAGTTGTTAGGGAATGTTAACTTGACTGAATGAAAAACAATTGTTGTTCCTAAATTCGACCTAACTTCGACTCGACTCGACTCAACTTGGGTTCAACCAATACAAACCGACTCAATTGTTCTTCGTTAATTTGACTCGACCATGTTATGGCATTAGAGGATGGAACACATTGGTGAAAAGGGACTTCGGGCCATGCAGAACAAAGGTATGGGCAAATATTTTCCATATTGTAATTTGGAAGTCGATTTTTGTGAACATTGAATGTATGGAAAAAAAAATTGGGTTAGATTCCCATTTGGAGCTACAAGGGAAAAAGGGATTCTGGAATTGATACATAGTGATGTGTTTGGGATTGTATTGGTCCCTTCACTTGGTGGATCCCTATATTATGTTTCGTTCATAGATGATTTTTCTAGGAAGACATGGATATATTTCCCGAGGAAGAAATTATAGGTTTTCTAGAAATTCAATGAGTTTAAATCTCTTGTGGAAAACCAAAGGGATAAGAGGATCAAGGCACTAAGAACTAACAATGGAGGTGAGTTATGTGGAAAGGGTTTTGAGAAGTTATACAAGAAATGTGGCATAGCATGCAAAAATACCACACCATATACCCTACAAAAAAATGGAGCTGTTAAGAGAATGAACATGATGTTTTTGGACAAGGCAAGGAGCATGCACAGTGGTGCCGAGCTCACACAAGAATTCTAGCTAGAGGCAGTCGACGCAAATATTTAGTAAATATGTCTCCTTCATCAATGCTATTCAACTCAAATACACATGAGGCATCGTTTGGTAAGAATCCTTCACTTTCACATCTCATAGTTTTTGGTTGTGATGATTTTGTCCATGTTCCCAAGGAAAAGAGGAATAAGCTGGAAAATAAGGCAGTCAAGTGTATTTTCATCGAATACAAGGAAGGAATGAAAGGATACAAGTTTTGGGATTGAATGTTGAGAAGACAAATGTACAATTGAGATGTGGTATTTAGGGAAGTCAGTGGAAATTCCAAGTATGAAGAAGTTCAAACGAAGAAAGAACTAGAGAAGCTAGTGTTTGAGTTGAGGAACGAAGAAGATGATTTAGATGAGTCAATCGAATCAGATGAATAGGTGGGACAATCGAATCCAGTTGTAAGGAGGTTTGAACACGTAAGGAAACAAGATGAAAGGTATAGTACATCCACCCAATTTCCATTCTACATTTGTGTTATATTCCACTAATGAGGAGCTCAAGTCGTTCAGGGAGGTAGTCGCCTCGACAGAGGGTAAACTATGCAAGGAATCCATGGTAAAAAAAATGGAATCCTTGTAAAAGAATGAGACATGGGATTTGGTCTAGATACCTGTAACATACCCGACCCTTAAGTAACCATTTAAGGGATAGGGTATTAAATTTTCTCTTCTTCTATCAACCTTAAATATTCTCTACCACAATTCCATCCTCTTTTGCTCATTAAGAGCTTTCCAATGATGGTAGATTCACTTAGGATTGAGATCTAGAATGAAAGGTATGACCTTTCAAAGTTCTTGGTTTTACGTAGGTAACATATCCCTTACTTCTACATGGAATCCATGTGACATGTCATTGACCATGCTAACTGACGTGGCGACACTCTGGTCCTAACATGGCACTAGCTTAGCCTGCCACGGTGGAACTTTAGTCCACGCAGGCCTGCAACCATCATCACTCAGACCTTCTTCCGACTTACTCTCGTGGGTGGAAGACTCAAAAAATCATAATTATGTAGCTCCCTTTCATCATTCCTCCCAAGAAGTCTCATTACTTAGTTATTTTTCATCTTCTCAGACTCGCAAAATCATGGATGCATATTTCTACTAGTATTCTTTCATAGGTCGGCCTGAAAATTATCAGCACGTAAATTATTTTTCCATTTATACGGAATCGTGGACCCACAGACTCACAGACTAACATATGCATAATTCTTCCCTTCATAAGTCCATCTGAATATTCTCAACACTTATCCATATTTCCATCTACGTGGACTCGTGGATTCATGGACGTACAAATCTATACCTCCTCTTTTTAAGTCCATCTGAAAGCCTTGACACTTAGTAATTTTTCCATATATCTGGGCTGGCAGACTCGCAGAATTACAAAGGCATAATTATTCCCTTCATAAGTCCATTCAAAGAGTCTCAACACTTAGCCACATTTCCATCTATGCAAACTCGTGGAATCACAGAGGTACAATTATGTACCTCCTCTTCTTAAGTCCACCTGAAATCCTTAACACCTAGTAATTTTTCCATCAACGTGGGCTCACAGACTCATGGAATCACAGACTTACGAATGCATAATCCTTCCCTTCATAAGTTCATTCGAAGAGTCTCAACAAATAGATTATTTTGTGAGTTTTTTGGGTTCGCGGGTTGGTGGACTCACGGACCCATTCCTCTCACCTTTCCATCCTTTAAACTCGAATAGGGACCCACTCCCTATTACCTCGACCAATTACAAGACTCTATGTGGCTTCCTCGTACATGTAGGCTCATGAAATCATCATATTGTTAGCATGATATCATCCCTCCTCTCATCAACATCTAAGGGCTTCCACATCGATCAACGACAGAGATCACATCCCAGATGTACTTTGATCAACGATCGAGATATTTCAAACTTTTGGTTCGACATCCAAGGCTAAATCATAGGTCTAAGACCTAGTTCATCCAATGGATTGTGCTATGGCCCACCATACAATCACCAGTTTCCATTCACAGGCTGACACCACAATGATTTATAACATATGTTAATCCCTATTAATGGTCAAGATTAACTTGGGTACATCCTCTACAGGTAGGGAAACCAACCGTGATGGAGGGTCTGGATCTAATCTCTTCGACGATCCAACGACTGTGATTCCTTCAAGATCAAATCATGGTTTTTCCATCCGATTCAGGGCTTAAACCATTCCAAGATATATCTTTGGGATCTTTCCGTTACGTTCAACTATTAAATCACGATCCTAATTTCCATTCACGAATTTCCCATCACAACAATGTTTATATATATATATATGTGTGTGTGTGTGTGTGTGTGTGTGTGTGTGTGTGTGTGTCTATGTAGAATTTCCCATCACAACACACACACACACACACACACACACACACACACACACACACACACACATATATTGAGCACATGAGAATTTAATTAAATAAATTAAATTGAGCACACGAGAATCATATCTATTCAAACCATTCTAGGATATATTTAAACCAATCCAGGATATATCTTTGGCTCTGTTGGAACTTAGGTCTGCACCTCTTTTCCCTCCTTTACCCTATACATCCATTAATTCTAAGTTTTGTGGATGCTTTATTAGCTTATTCTTCATTATTTAATCACTCAGTTTCATGGCCCATGCTCGTATTTACTTATTTTGCACCATCTTTTTCACTTTATTGAAGGGTAATTTCATGTTCTGGTTTGAGTTTGAAATACTTTTCGTCATATTTGCCACTAATTGAGCATGAAACAGGTCCACCGAGTATTTTTTGTGTGCAGGAGACATTCAGGTCCAACAAGTCTTTTGTAATCTTAGTAAGCTTCCACAGAAAAGGGCAACAAATCAAAGCATTCCATTTTGGGCTTAGAATTTAAGCCAAACATACAGTTCAAATCTTCAATGGTGGAGATCCGACAGTCGACGCGGATCAACGAATCTCATGCATTCGGAGTCTCAAAATCACATGAGGTTTAACATTATTGACTCCACGACTTTAACGTTCGGGCGTCCGAACTCGTGATTGGTTCAAATCTTCTGAAGTGTCTAGACGCCGAAGTGTGGAAGTGCTAGAGTTTTAAAGACATTTGGCACTCATCAATCATGGCAAGTGACACTCATTTTAGGTCATTTGGTTGCGTCATTTGCCCATTTCTAGGTGACACATGCCACTCTCTTCTTATGATATGTCATCCGAAGTGACGTCATGCAGACACGTCACTATTTTCCACGTCAACTTCGGTAGATCTTACTTCGGGATATTTCTATCAAGAACAGGTGCAGTCTCCCAAATCCTAAAGTTCTGAACTCCAGAAATCCTTTAATGATTAAAGTATTAATCTTGGGTTAATTAGTCTAATATAAGCATAGATTAGTGACCTTGTGAGATTAGCACTCCGAGAGATTTAGATGCAGAGAAAACCTCGTTCTCTAGAGCCCCAAAGTGTCAAAGTGTCGAAGACATGTGGTACTCATCAATCATGACACGTCGCGCTCATCTCAGGCCCTTTGATTGCTTCATTCGAGCTATTTCTAGGTGACACGTGTCCCTCTCTTTTCATGACACATCACTTCGGGATCGTACTACTTCAGGGGATTTACATGCTTTACATCCAGAAAATCCTGAACACTGAAGTGTCGACTGCCGAAGTCCCAAAGTGACGTTAGGCTACCATGTCACTTAGAGCCCATACTACTTTGGGAGATTTCCATGCTTTCCATCCAGAAATCCCCGAATGCTCAAGTGTCGAACTGCCGAAGTCCCAAAGTGATGTCAGGCTGCCACATCACTTCGGGCCCATCCTACTTTGGGAGATTTTCATGCTTCAAAATCCAAAACTCCCGAAGCCCAAAGTGTCGAACTGAAAAAGTCCCAAAATGATTAAAGTTAAAGGTAATCTCGGGTTAATAAGTGATTATTGTTGGTTAACGACTTCGGGGGTTCTTTCCTCTGGAGGATATGCATCCTCTGCACTCCGAAATCTCTGAATGTTGAATTTACGAAGTGTCTCACCCACATTTATTGCATATTTGAAAGGTTTAAAAAGGGTCACCAAACTAGGAATGGGGAAACTATACGTCGAGACTCCAGAAAAGCGCAACATGACTTGATTTTGTCCTCAAAAAGATAAGTGGGGGAAAGAAACGACCACACTTCCAGTTGTCTCCAGTGGCCTCCAACAGTGCGCGTGCATGCCATGATCGATACAGAACTCAATTCTGTCACTCTTGGTCATTCTATCAGATCTCAGTTCACTCCAACACATGCATCAATATTATATCATTTCCAGTAGCAGTTTTAAGTTATTTAATTGTAGGATTATTTTAGATTAAGGCATAATCAATGGTCTTTTTTGTGTGATGAGAAGCACTCCTTTTTATTTAAGTCGGACTCGAAGTATACATTAAGGTACCCCATCCAGTGTTTAGTGAAGTTAGTAATTTGTTTAATGACAGATGTGGTAGAGTTAAGCCCTAGTTCCACACTGTTCAAGGGCCTCTGCATTTCTGATAAATATGCAGTTACTGTATGGTTGGGGGAGGGGGGGGGGGAGTTTTTGGATAAGAATAGAAGCAACAAAAGGGCTAGACAGGCTCAGATGGCTGTAAAGTTCTCTACCTAGTGAATATATGTTGATGACAATTGTTTTCTCTTACTCAAATTTGTATGTGTTTAATCTTGTCTTGAATGAAAATTTTGTGATTTGTGCAATGTACATTTCCTTATTCTTTTAGCCATTGTTTTAGTTCATCTTTTTGCTGATTTTGCAACCTGTTGTACAAATATTGTTTAGCGAAAGATATACTATTTGGAAACATGTTGAATGATTTGCATGTAGATATTTGTCTAAGTCTTAAGATATTATTGTAAGTCTTTATTCTCACATATCAAGTGATTCATTGCAATTCTTGTTGTTGTTTCTTGTGTTTGTCTTTTCATATTCCCAACTGTCCATTAATATCCATACCATTAGCAAAGGATAACCTACTTTTATACTATGTGGCATGTCCAACCAGATTACCATGTTTGAAAACCTATCCTTAAGCTGACCCAGAAAACCAACTTATCAAAACACCAATCATTATAAACTTGAGGTGGCCTAGCTCTGCCCTTTAGCAGCCAGGTGCAGACTTTAGGACCAATAGGCTCTTTCCCTTACGTTCAACTATTAACTCATGATACGAATTTCCATTCAGGAATTTCCCATCACAATAATGTATATATATAGACACACACACACACACACACACACACACACACACACACACACACATATATGGGGTTGGAATCTCCAACCTTTCACTGTGGTACATCTTTGAAAACCTATCCTTAAGCTGACGCAGAAAACCAACTTATCAAAAAACCAATCATTATAAACTTGAGGTGGCCTAGCTTTGCCTTTTAGCAGTTAGGTGTAGACTTTAGGACCAACAGGCTCTTTCCCTTACATTCAACTATTAACTCATGATCCTAATTTCCATTCACGAATTTCCCATCACAATAATGTTTATATATATATATGGGGTTAGAATTTCCAACCTTTCACTGTGCTTTGTTGGAATTACATTTCTTTCACCAGGCTTTGTTGCACCAGGACCAGCTTATCCACCGCAACCACCATCTTTACCAACACCCCTTCCTATTCTTCTCTCTCTCTCTCTCTCTCTCTCTCTCTCTCTCTATATATATATATATATATATATATATATATATACATATGAATATATATGCCCATTCCAGATTCTCCAGGTCCAGTAGCTCTTGTTTAGCCAGCATGGAATCTGTTTTATAAGGAACCTGGATCAATGGTTTGAGTTTTATTTCTTCCAAATGTGCTATTATCCTCCTCCTCCTCTAATCTTGAGACATTGAAAAGAAATCGGCTTTTCCCTTGCCTTTTTGAAAAGGGTGGTGTAAAGAATGGTGGAAGGTCCTTCATTTTCAAAACAAGGAAAAAATTGTGTATATATATATATATATATATATTGAGCACACAGGAATCATAAAATTAAATTCATTCTTTTACCTCATAACATTATAGAACGCTTGTATTCAATGTGCATGGAATGCACCGTTCTTTCCATCATACCGTCACTTAAACGCGGGAGTTTTCAAATACAATAAGTATCATCACTATAAATCAAGTATGTATATGTATAGTGCAAGTACAAGTATTCAATCATACATTTCAATTCAATTACACAGAGTCTATGAAATACTTATCTATTACAGTTGATAACCGACCAACTGACTGTGGGTGTTCACCTTTCCACCCAACCTTAGGCTTAGATGCATTCACTTTTAGCATTCTGGTCACCCTTGTGCCAAGCCATGATATCACTAGAGAATCTCTCTCAGGTTCTCAGTAATATTTGAAGGTTACTCTCCTTCACTCCAGTCTAGGTAGATATTTTCCTTACACCCACCTATCCCAGGCCCCTTCTAGGTTTATTGGATTCCTTCCCAGAATCAAGCTCACGACCTTCTCATCTCAGGTCAGGTTTTAGGTCTTCCATGCTCCGGTTCCCAACTCTTTTACGAGTTCTCTCCTCCTTCTATTACACACACCTGTGCATTCTTTTCAACAACTATCTTCCTCAGAGGCCCCAAAATCTCCTCCATTTCTCCCTCTATGCATATCCAGGCCACACGCCCCCTTCTGAATTCTCTCCCCCCATGCCATTTTCTTGCACGCATGACTTAGGGAGGTTATCGACCCTTATTTCTATTTCTTTTGTCAGAAGGTAACTCGTGGGTCAATCCCGAGGACCCATGGTGATATTTCCTACTGTCCCCTAGCTGACCACTTCCTGTCCCTTCTATCATCCCTTCATACTTCCATTCATTGGGGTGGTTGGTTGTTCAACTACCAACCCCTCCTCATTAACTGACTTGTCTTGTTATCAGGGCCAAGGGAAAATAATCTGAATGTTTCCAATTAATATTTCCGCAAGGTGGCCTAGGGTCCTTTAAATTAATAGAAATTCCCCTGATTCCTCTAGTGGTATCATGGCTAGTACTTTAAGGCTTCACCCATCAATCCACTATCGACGTTTACAATTAAACAATAATACATTTAAAATATTTTCAAGCCATTTCATGACAATCGTAAATTACAATTAATTACAAGTTGGGAGAAACATGGGTGTTACAATCCCCTCCCCCTTAAAGGAACATTGTCCTCGGTTTTCTTCTCAGCAACACCTTCCACGATTTCATCTTTCAGCTACTTCAACATCATTTTCCTTTTCTTGGTCTGGTGCTTTTCCAGATTTTCGGCATTTAGAACATGCCTACAAAAATTTTCAACAACAAGCATATTAGTTATCATTTCATGCAAAACATTTTATTGTTGTTTAAATTCAAGTGGAATTATTTGCATGTTAGCACAATTCTTATCTGTGCAATTCATGAATTTGCATCCATATGGTTGTCTCATTACTTGGATCGTTGTTTTACTTGACATACCCATTGTGTGCATGATCAAAATAAACATATTACAAAAACTATTGGAGTCTCCTCTTCCTTGTGGTCACTCACCCTCCAGGCCTAGGCTCAGACATCCCCTTCTCTGCTATATAGTCCATCGAGTGATCCATCTTGCCTTGCTAGGGATTTATCAGATAGGAATAATTTATGAAACCTTCCTGAGTCTTACAGCTGAGCCGTCCCTCACGCTTTCTCTGCCGAAAGCGTCCCTTCGACATGTGTAACCACAATACATCATTCTATGGGGATCATGTCTTATCACAAGGTTCTCATGTCACAACCGTAGCCTGTTACCATGATTTCTAGCTTGATAATCATCCTATGTCCCTTTGGATATATATTTTATTTCACCCGCATCATATGTATACAGTGATCCAAGATATACTATAATCAATTTATCAAAAAAATTCAAATCAATTATCCACAGATTTCAAATTTCACATTTTCATTTTCAAATCTGTTCGACACAAAACTAGATTCACAAGTATGAGATCCCTTTCTCATATAATTTTGGCTCTTTTATAATAAACATGCATTTGTCTTCTTCATGGACTTACAACACTGCCACATCCCATACCTTTTTTCCTACAATTTCCTCTTCAAACAACCAACAAATTGTTAGTTCTAATGCACATTATATTTTCATTGCAGACTTGTAATGGTTCACAAACAATTTCAGAGTTGTGCATACTAATAATCAAGTTCATTTATTCAAAAAGAAAATACCATTTCTTTCAAAATGCAATCAAACATCAAAATGAATCTAATAAATGTGCCAATATCCATGGTCATATTTACACACAATGCACCCTTATATTGATTTTTAGATTATTAGTTTTCATATCAGGCACTTTTCCTTGGTGGGTTGGAAGTCAACAAACCTTTTACCACATGTTTTCTTTATACACATTTATTTTTATAGCGGGACTATGTTTTCCTGCTTCAACCAACCAAGACCGCAAATCAATATACATGAAACTAAAAGTTTCACATGAATGCATTCAAGCATTCTTTCTTCATTGGTAACTTGGGTGTCGACGTTTGTGGCCACCTAATTTCTCTCTTTACCATTATGCAATTCGGTAGAGAAATGGAAGATACTACTTCCATAATGGGCATTCCTATATATATCCACTCTCTTATCACATGCATCTCCTTACTGTGTTACATCATCGTGCTACCTTTGAGCACTTTTATTCCCAATCACTCCTTAATTGGGAAATGTATTCATGACATATATTTGTTCATGCATTTTTCTAAGGATTTCAATCATCCTCAGTTGTCAGAGGTTCACACCTCCATCATGCAGGTTCTTCTTCCTGAATCATACCCTACTTGGGTATCAATGCCATACAACAACCACTCAGATCACATGCATTCAATAAACAAATAGACTATTTTAGAAGGGGTTATTACTCAAATCCCTTTTTACCTCTCATGCCACAGGGGCACAAAATATTTATACATGTTATGGTTTCCAACACCTTCTCTGATATCACCTCTTTAGTGGTGCTCTATGGGGACTTCTAAAATCCCTTCATAGTTTTCTTTTATCAACAAACTTCTTGCATTCACCTTTGTTTGAGGTTGTTTACTATTGGTAGTTGTCCTTCCCTAATAGTTCCAATCTTTTCCACATGTGACAGACAACACCATATTCACATTTCACATTAGCGTTAAGGTAAAATCAAATGTGTGTACCATAACATTCATTTCAATAAAACATTTTCATATATGCCTTAGCATATCTATATGCCTTAGCATATCTATATGCACTCCATCACATTGTCCTCAATTTTTTCATGAGTGCAACCATAATCAAGTTTCAGCTGCAGCTCTCAAAATTATCATGCCAAAATATCTATACTTATCATCATATAAGTTTCTCATCCCAGAGAAACATAATAGACAACAAGAAAGGAATTAAGGGATTCTCCCATCAGGGAATTTTCAGCCTAGATGAATTAATTTCAAGGCCTCATTTCCTTCACACACTATATATTAACCAAGCTCATTCATTTAAACACATTCAGTATTGTATCTTTCAATTACTAGCTGTACTTATTTTCACAGTTGTTCTTTTTAAGCATACAACTCTGTCTTATTGTTCATAGTTTCATAGCGGGAGAAGTATTAATCACTTTCTCCTTCTTTTCTTTTAAAATTTATCCCTCCTGGGATTTGCTTCTTCTATCTCTTGAGTAGTATTAGTCATGTTCACCTTGACCTTATTGGATAATTCAACATTCTACATCAACAAATATCTTGTTCACAATGAATCATGAACTTGTGCACTCCGCACCTTTCCCAACCAGAGATCAGATTGGTCCTCATTCGTCTGTATGTCTTGGTACTCGTGCATGATATTTTATAATGTAATCCAAGATTCTTATATAAATAGGTTTTGCATCCCATTGTTCAATTCTCAACAGTAATTAAGGTTATATCTCTGTTCTCCAGGCAGAATTCTTTACACATTCCCCCCCATAGGAACCTCTTCAACATGCAACTCTCTTGTTGCATATCCAAACGGTCTTTCATGACCTCAATTATTGAGTTAGCCTCAACTTTGTCATCTCAAATTCCTACCTAATATTCCATGAGAAATTTCTTAGCATGCATCTTTGTATGCATTTAGATTGTGCACTCACACATGCACGTTTATTACATCACTTTGCATTCACTGTACTTTAATCACATGCCTTAACATGCGATGTGGGTTTCCACCATAGGAACAATTTACTATTTCATTTCCTTATCTATTGGAAATTAATTGATTCATGATTGTTCATGACCATTCCTATACAATATTTAAAATCATAATCATGTTTCCTTTTATAATGGCAACATAACATCCCTGTTCATTTACCTTTTCATCAATGTATACTATATTTTTCCGAGGAAAAAGGGAACACATCCCCCTTAAGATATTATTTCATCAAGACAAATCAGACCCTTCCAACGTAGGGTTAGTCATGCATCCATGGCATTATTTATATCTGACAAGTTCAAATCTTGCCTCGTGTTTCACTTATTCAGACACTCATATCATACTTTTAAGCATCTATATGCATATTTACACATATGCAGGTGAATCACGCACACCTTTTTACCTCATTCATTCATATTGATTTAACATTATCCAGTTTTGATGAGACATGCGCTTACACAACCAATCTCATCAGTGAAATTATAATTATACTGTCCTCTTTACAAGATAATAGCTAGAAAAAGGGTCACTTTTTCTCTTTGCTCTCTTAGCATTTCATGTTAGCTCTTTCTGAGGAATTTCCTACTTCCCCAAGTTATCATTTTAACAAAATACTCAGACCCTTCATCATAGGGTCGACCATATAGCCATGGCATTGTTCAGTCCAGGAAAACATACTCCTTACCTTACTGCTCTCTTACTTAGGCAGTGGTGTCATGCTTTCAAGCATACAAGTATATCTATGTATGCATTATGCATGTTCATTGCTTGCACTGTCTTATATTGTTCTTTCACGTTTATTTGGTATTAATATCAGTCTTATTTAAAGAGAAGTTATAGTCATCCACATTATATTCACATGGTAACTCTCATAGACATATTCATTGTTGATGTTTGGACAACATCGAGAAGACATTCTCCTAGATTAATAATTAATAATATAATTATTGATTATTAAATAATAATATAATAAGTAATAATAATAGTAAATAGTTACTTATTATCCAAGGGACACGTCCTTTCATGGATAGTCACCATATGTTCTCTATATGTGAAAAACTCATCATTGTAATAAAATATCTATCATATATCATCTCATATAGAAATTCAACATGGTATCAGAGCACGACGAGGCTTGACTCCCTCATGGGAGAGCCCAAGAAAATAAGAGAGATAACTTGCGTTTTGTGGAAGATTATTTCAACCAAGTTCTGGTTTCTATTGTTGCAATGCTATATTATTTAATTAGTGGTTTTGTTAGCCTTCAGTCAATTGATCAAGTCAATATCAAGATGTGTGTAATTGTTTATCTAGCTGGTTGTATGGTGTGAGTAATTTGGGGCTTGATCTGCTGTGGATCGATATTTTTTGTTTCAATTCAATGACAAATTTGGAATGACATGCTTGTGATGCTTAACTTGTTGGATCATGTTGTCATTGATGCCAATGGTTTGATTATTTGGGATATTGTTGGATCATATGTCATTGATGTAAATGGTTTGGTTTGATTGATGTCATTGATTGATGTCAAGTAATTGATTGATATAATTCCCTTGATGAGAATGATATATTGATAAATATGGATCATTGATATGATTCCCTTGATGAGAATGATATATGTACAAGTGGAAACCAATTGATAAATATGGATCATTGCTATGATGCATTGATGAATATGGATCAATGAGTTTTCATTGATACATGATGCAGTGGTGAATTGATGAAAAGATGAATCATTATTGTCTTATCATGGTTGATAAGGTGCACAGATGGATGAACTCCAAAGTGGTCCCCTTATGGTGAAAGCCCTCATGGGAATACACTTTACAGATTGAGTTATCCTAGAAGAACGGTTGGAGGACCCATGCTGGCATGTGGAATAATGGGATGGAGATCAATGAAGTTGTTGGTGAAACTATCCTAGATGGATAGTGCTTGACATGCCATTTTCGGTGGTATGTGGAATGTCACATAACTCCTCACGGTTTGAGATTTATGGTCTTATGAAGTTGGAGGACCCCCATATGAAGGCTTGAAGCCCCCAAGGTCAAAGAAGTAAAAGTGCTTGAAAAGAAGAAATCATTATTTAAATGATAAATTAAAGTGACAAAATCAAGATGGATTATTTAATTGATAAAGTAAAGTGACAAAATCAAGAAGGAATATTTAAATGATAAAGTATTGGAGAACTTTCTATTCATGGAAAGTGGTTAACCCTAAAATAAAGAAAATAGGTTAAGTAACCTAGAAATGGGTTAAGTAACCTAAAAATGGGTTAAGTGACCTAGAAGATGAAATTATAAATAAGAAGCTAGGATCTCTTGTAAAATACATTTTTGGTGAGAATCCTTGTGGATCAATGGAGAGCTTCTTGTGAATATCTTTTGGAGTATTGATGGAGTGCGTCTTGTGAGAGAATMTTATTGATGTGGATCACTTGATCATGATTGAAGATCTATTCTGAAGAAGAGAGTGAGAGGAGGATATCATGGACGCATCAAAGTTTCAACAATGTCAGAGATCTTGACGGCAAAAGTATCGGATTCACAGAAAACCCTATTATATGAGTGTACATGCGGGTTGACTGTGTACAGGGAGTGTGGACTGAATAACCTCATGGAGATTTGTGTTTGAGCTGGTGCCAAGCTCTTGGATGATGAGGCAGGTTCTAGATCTACATTCTATGGCCTCGGATCTATCACTAAGACACTGGTATGGTTACATTATTGTCTTGATAGATGCTATTGTTTGATATGTTGTGAATGCTTAGGGCATTCTTGGTATGGCTTCTATGACGTGGCTCAATTTGGTTGATTTGATGCATGGAGTGAGCAACACTCTTGTGATTCAATAGTGACATGATTGCTATGGTATACTAGTTATTTATACATGATTGAGATAGCATTCGTATTGATTTACTGTGGAGCATGAGCAAGCTATTGGGGAGCTTGGATGTGTTGTGATTGGATGTGGGTCAGTTTGGATAGTGGAAGACAGAAGAGAAAGTGATTGTAGGTTGCAGAGGATCTGAGCATGTGAAGCAAAGAAAAACCCTAGTTGCTCAGAAGCATACACTTGTTACATTATACACTGGCCGCATTCACACGCGGACTGTAGATTCTCTTTTAGCATTCTGGCCACCCCCGTGCCAAGCCATGATATCACTAGGGAATCTCTCTCAGGTTCTCAGTAATATTTGAATATTAATTTCCTTCACTCTACTCTAGGTAGATATTTTCCTTACAATCACCTAGCCTAGGCCCCTTCGAGGTTTATCAGATACCTTCCCAACATCAAGCTCATGACCTTCTTAGCTTAGGTTGGGTTTTAGGTCTTCCATTCTCTAGTTTCCATCTCTTTTATGGGTTTTCTCCTCCTTCTATTACATGCACCCATGCATTATTTTAAGCAGCTATCTTCCTTAGAGGCTTTAGATTCTCCTCCAATTCTCCCTCTGTGCATATCCATGCCACACACGCCCTTCTGAATTCTCTCCCCCCTGCCCTTTTCTTGCACACATGACTTCGGCAAGTTCTCGACCCGTCCTTCTATTTCTTCTGTCGGAAGGAAAATCGTGGGTCTATCCCAAGGACCCATGGTGATCTTTCCTAATTTCCCCTATATGACCACTCCCTATCCCTATTGTCAGCTCTCCATAATTCTATTCATTGAGGTGGTTAGTTTTTCAACTACTAACCCCTCCTCGTTAAATGACTTGTATTGTTATCTAGGATAAGGGAAAATAATATGAATGTTTCTAATTAATATTTCCACAAGGTGGCTTGGGGTCCTTTAACTTAATAGAAATTCTCCTCATTCCTCTAATGATATCATGGCCATTACTTTAAGGCTTCAACCATCAATCAACCGTCGACATTTACAATTAAATAATAATACATTTAGATATTTTCAATCCATTGCATGACAATCATAAATTACGATTAATTACAAGCTGGGGGAAACATGGGTGTTACAATACCTAATATAAAGGTGGGTATTCAAGCAAATGTTGAACGCAATAGGTCAAGTCGAGAAATTCAAAGCTCGACTGGTAGTGAAAGGGTATTCCCAAGTTGAGGGAGTTAGCTTCGGTGATATTTTTTCCCTTGTTGCAAAATTAACTTCCATTAGAGTACTAATGTCTCTAGCTTCAAAATTTGATCTTGGGATAGATAAAATGGATGTGAAGAAAATGTTTCTTCATGGGGAACTGGAAGAAAAAATCTACATGAAACAACCTGAAGGATTTATAGTAACGGGAAAAAGGAGCTGGAGTACGAGTTGAAAAGATCCCTTTATGGTCTAAATCAATCACCAAGTATGTGGTACCAGACGTTTGACACATAATCCTTAGTTTTGGATTTGTGAGAAGTAAGGTTGATCACTATGTATATTCCAAGGAAGAAGTGGTCATTTCATATATGTAACTTTGTATGTCGACGACATGCTGCTGGTCATAAACAACATGGATGTAATAAAGGAGGTGAAAATGCAGTTGTTCTCCAAGTTCGACATGAAGGATATCAATGAAAAAAACTTCATTATGGGAATGGAGATCAAGAGAGATCAGGAAATTAGAAAGCTATGGTTAAATCAGAGGAAGTATATTTAAATAGTCTTGAAGCATTTAAACATGCTATATTGCAAACTAGTCAAGGTGTCAATTACCGTGGGAGTAAGACTAATTGTTGGACAATATCCAAAGACACAAGAAGAAATAGAGGACATGGAACATGTTCCCTATGCTAGATTTGTTGGTATTATGATGTATGTGATGGTTTTCAATCGACCAAACATTGCTTATGTAGTGGGAGTATTGAGCAGATACATGTCGACTCCAAGGAAAGAGAACTAGATAGATTTCAAGAGACTGTTCAGGTATTTGTGTGGCACAAAATATTATGCTATATGCTAACAAGGGAAGCCTGAAAATGACAATGAAATAAATGTACATGGATTTTTTGATGCCAACTGGGTTGGAGATATGGATCAATGAAGGTCGACCAGTGGATATATATTCAATATGTTCCATGGAGCAATCAACTAGATGAGTAAGCGACATATAGTCATATCCTTTTCAACAACAAAATTTGAATACATGAAAGCCACTCATGGAAGTAAAGAAGAAATATGGTTGCATTGACTGTGTTCATGGATCGAGTTTTAGAAGAGAGGTATGAATATAAATTGTGATATCTAAATAAAAATATACTCAGCGTACCATTCCAGGATGAAGCATATTAATGTACAATACCATTTCGTTAGAGACATGGTGGAAAGAAAGAAGGTGTTGTTGGAGAAGGTAGACACTTTGGAAAGCATAAAAGACTCTTTGACCAAGTCTGTGAGTGTTTTGAAGTTCTCTTGGTGTAGAGAGGCAATGGGAATTGCTGCCCTGGGTCAATGAATAGAAGTTCAGGTTCTCCTATATCAACAAAGAAGACAACAAGTGGGATAATGTTGGGTTGTTATGTTCTTTGCAGTGAAAGAACAATCAACTGACTAACTATTAAAGGTGGATCGGCTGGGTGAATGTTCGAGTGGATGGATAAGTCAAGTTGATGGTTAAGTCGAGGTGGAAGTGATCGATCAAGAATTCAAATTAGAAGTGATTGATGGAAAATAAAAAGGTCAGTTGACAGGAGGTCGACAAGAGGTCAAGTGACAACTGACTGAATACCAACTAGAGGTCGACTAGGTAGTCGACTAGTAAATTGACTAAAGTAGACTGTAATAGAATACCGAGATTCATGGGATTGCATACAATCATCTGCATGGATCTGTAACCATTTTTCGGTGCCATGATTTAGGGTTTTACATGTTGTAAATCCTATAAATATGGCATGTTGTAATTGTGTTAATTTGATATCCATGTTAGTGTTATTGGTAATTTAGATGCAAGCTGAATTGGCTCCATGGTTGCTCTTATGTAAAGCAAGAGAGTATGATGGAGATCGTGTCTTAGGTGTAGAGAAATTTTAGTCATGTAACTCTTTATTTAATGAATAAATAAGACAACAAGGTAGAAAGATGCTCAAGGAATTCTAGTTTTCCCGGTTTTGGGTTTCTAGGTAAAAATATTTGTGTACTTTGTGTGTTTGTCATTTATTTCTTATTTAAAATATGTCTTTTCTTTCCTGGTTGGTTTGGTGTGAGTCTTTATTTCCTTACAAAAAAACCCTAATATGTTCACTTATTATACAATGGAAACCTAATTTAAATTCAATAAGGGAAGGGAATATAACTAAAATCATACTTCCTTTGCACTATCCTTCATTGTGATAGCTCCTACCTCATTGAGCTTGCAACTCAAATCCTTCTATGATTACCCTAGAACAAACATAAAGAATAAACAATATTACACAATAGTTTCAAAAAGGTGAGATAAGTTTCTTCCCATGATTATCCACCAATCCAATCCATCTTGCAAATGGACTGAGAAAATCCTTATATATATTTTATCTCAACTCCTCTACAATAAAATATTATTTTTCGCCATGGGACTCTCCAAGGAAAATATTAAAAATATTTACAACAACTATCTAAGTGGGAAAATTAGGTCAAAATCCCATAGAAAAATGCTTGGATACAATGTTCTAGATGATTTTAGTGCCACATGTTTCCTTCTTCCACCCTTATATTCATACAAAGGAAAATTTTGGGTGCCATTTTTCCTCCTCATATGCAAAAATAATAATAAAAGGCTTGGTCAAATAGGTAAGGTGAATTTCCAATAGGTGTGCATGAATGCCAAGTGTAAAAATCCATGATGAAGGCATTTTCTCAGAAATAACCACATCCAAAAAATAATATCATTTTAGGAGGGAGAAATTCCAAGAAAATGAGTAGTTTTCCATGCGTAAAGCTTCGTTTATGAGGGTGTTCTTCTAGAAATGTAGGCCAATTCCAAGTGTAAGAATTATGCAAATGCAAGAATATGTAGCTCAATATATTACATGATGCATACTTTCTTGTACCAACAAGCCTAGTAATAGAAAATAAGGTTTATACCATCCCTTACCTATTCCAACTCGACCCTAGGAAATCATTTCCATGGATTTTATGGGTGGTTTTACAACAACTAGGAAGGAACATGACTATATGTTTGAGGTAGTTTATAGGTTCAACAAGTTGTCCATTCTTACTCCTTGTAAAAACACCATTAAAGGAAAAGAATCAACAAACATTTTCTTTGAATAGGTCTAGGTGCTCTTTGGGATACCAAGGAGAGTCATCTTAGATAGGGATACCATATCTCTCATTTCATTTTGGACTACACTTTGGGAGAATATGCACACCAAGTTTAAGAGATCTACAACTTTTCATCGAGGGATAGATGGGTAAACATAACTTTTCAATAGGACATTGGTTCATATTTTTAGGGGTTACAATAAGAAGCATCTAAAGACTTGGGGTGAAAATATGATCTATATTCAACACTCTTATAATAGAGCAGTCCACACTTCTACCAAAAAGTCCCCTTTTAAAACTTTCTTTGGGTATTTGTCACCATCGCCCATGGATGTTGTATATGACAACAAGGAGGAGTGAGGGAAGACATCACAGGTAAAACATTGAAAGTGGAGAATTTTATCAAAAATATTAGGAAGATCCATTTACAAGTAAACGAGACATTGAAGAAGTCATAGGAAAAGTGCAAGGCTTGACATGATGATCACAAAACAAAGAAAACATTCAAGGTGGGCGACATATTTTGGTTGCATCTTAACAAAGAAAGGCTATAGGGTCTTGGTAAGAAGATAAAGGCTCTGCAATATGGTTCTTTTGGAGTATTGGAGAAGGTGGGTGATATTGACTATAGACTCAGTCTACCCTCATATATGTGCACTTACCTAGTAGTGAATGTGGAAAATCTAAAACTTAATGATCTTTCCATGTTGGATCAAGAAACTAAGTATAAAGTCTTACCTACCATAGAGGACTTAGCACCAGAAGCTCAAGCAAAGTTGGTTGAAGATATAGTTTTGTAGAAGAAGTCTATAACTACTAGACAATGGTGGCATGACCTCTTAAATATAGGATTGAAAGGACAACTTCTAGGAAAGGAAAAATGGTACTCCAAGGAGAATGTAAAGGATAATTTTCCTCACCTCATTCAGTAAAATATTTTGGGGACCAAAATCCTCCCTAAATAGGGAGTTATGATCTATAATGGACCATTTTATAATTTATCATCTATCTTGGTACTTTGTAGGTGGAAAAATAAGAGGAATTGGCTTGCAGGGCCCATTTTAGTGGCAAGTCCTAGTTTGGAGATTTAGGGTTTGGAACCTTCTAGAGCTATTTTGAGGCATCAAACAACAATTTTCTGGTAAAAAGTTTGTGGGCATAACTCTTATATGCTCAACACTATTCTACACATTGAGGGATTTCCAATGGTTCAAAAATCACCTCAATCAGAGCTTGTATGAGAACGTTATGCCTATCACAAGTTGACCTACCTTGTTGACCACCAAAGTACTGAGGGGATGCCATGTTACCCCCCATTACTTGTTCCATAGTTGAGTAGAGAATATAGGATTGAGACATTAGATCATAACTTAGGACGTAGAATATCATGTAGCATCCATTCGGGCCATAAATTCAAAGGAAACTCCACAGTGAGTGCCCCTTTCTTTGTACTTGCAATTCATAATTGAAGGAAAGAGAATAGAGCATAGGCCTCACCTTCTATCCATGTTTTCTCCCATATTGGGTTTCCCAAGTCATCTCTGGTGCTATTTTGTGTGGATGGTGTGTTCATTTTCTTGTTATTTCATTCCCAAATTTCAATTATTTTTACAAATTTGAGCACTAAGCTAGTAATAAAAATTTGATCTCTAAGGAAACAAATTGCATAACAAAATATTTTAGAATATTGCAAGATCTGTTGGGACAAAATGTTCTAGTGGAATATCTATAACAGTTTACAAATCACCTAAAGGTATTCTAGTATTTCAATCACCTCTCATGGTTGACCTTCAATTGATCTTACTCAAGATCTCATTTCCTTTTCCAACATCCCTTGAAGACCATATAGAAGTTCCTAAAAAATGTTACCAAAGAAAAAAAGAGGATACATGGTTAACTTTGTAAGTTAAATTGACTGAAATTGGTGGATTCCCCTTAAACCATTTGAATTAGAAAAGTTTGCAAGGTTTTAAGAATATTCACCCCAATTTCAACTGCATGTTGTAGAAATTGGGATATATTCTTTCGTCTTCAATGCAGGATCCTTATGCAAGTTCAAACTTGGGATATGAGGCTTGCATGCAAGGATGATTGATACCAAACATATTCCCCTAAATGTTCAAACTAAAATGTTTTTGGATTTCTATGGCTTTGAACATTACTAAGAGGAGTAAATTGTTAGATCATAATAATTACCCATCGAACCATAATTCATGACATGTGCGATTTTGATTCATGCTTCAAGAATAATTTTATTACTCAAGTTCATAAGGTGATGGTTTGAACACGTGGTGTCAGAAAGTCACTCTTTAAAGAATACAGTCAAGTACAAATAACCTGCATACTTTGAATAAGCCAATTCAAACTTCATTAAATTTTTTTCTCGCGTGAACAACTTGAAATCGATGGGTGGTATAGTCTTTGAATTGGTGTCAGTGGAGAAAATCAAGACTCCTCTTCACTATCATAGGTGAGGATAGGCCCAATTTTGAAATTATCCCTGATCAAGAAATTGGGACACAAATTTTCTTGGTGAGGGTTTGATTGAAAAGTCAGTATCAATTTCAAAATTGGTACCCAATATCACTAATATTTTGTGAGGGAAAGACCCAATCATAATCAAACTTAAAAAGGGTTCACATGTGCAAAAAGTATAGAGGTATATTTACACATGAGAAAATGGTTTCACACATACGAAAAGTACATAAGTTAGTTCCACATGTGCAAACAAAGAGCTTGTGGGAAAGGGAGATGATTGAGAAATTGAGACCTCGTGAYGCTACAAGTGTAAAGGGGAAAGCCCAATTTAGACATYAGGATTGATCATTGAATTATGATTAATTTATAACACTTTAGTGACTTGAGGGCTCAATTTGGAGAAGTGATTTTCCTAGGAATATCAAACAAGGTTCGAAAGAGGATAATGAAGAGAAACAAGTTGAAGAAATTTGAAAGTTTGTTTGGTTTGTACAATATGAATAGTGATGATAGGGTATGATCTGGAAATCCTGGTTGATTTCCAAATTGGGGAAAGGTGAAAGTATCTAAGTGCAAGGGAATCCTAATTTGGAGATCAAGGCCAATTAAGAAATAAAGACCCATAAATGTTATGAATTGGCGGACTTTTGAAATGAGAAAGAAAAGTTTGAAAGGGAGGAAAATACATTTAATTAAAGCTAACAAAGAAAAATATCAAACGAAAGGAATAAATTACAAAATTCAAGGGGATAAGTAGAGGGCCCGATTTGGAAATCATGGTTGATCTAACAATCGAGATCCCTCCATATTAAAGTTGGTGGAAGAATTCCCTAATATGATTGTCGATATTGCTTAACAAATTGGGGTGATGAAAGAAAATTGAACCCAAACGAAAGAATACAAAATTCAAAGAAAGAAAAGGTGAAGGAAAGCCCAATTCGAAAATTGGGGTCGATTTCCAAACTAGGGCAATGACAGAGTAACCAAAGTGGAAAGGATGGAGAATGATTAAATCCTGGAGCACTGACAAAGATCCATACCCCTACCTCCAAGGGATGCAATGTGGATATGAATTCAGTCATATCAAATGAGCCACTCCCTCCACAAATTATCACTATTGAAAGTGCCTCGGGGTGTGAAGAGGTGGGATAAATTGGACAATTTACTTTGAGAAAGAAAAACAATCACTTTGACCAAATCAAAGGAAGTAAGGTAGTTGTCTTTACTAGAGCCTTAATTAGTGTCAAATCAATTGGGTAAATAGAAAATAAAAGAAAAGAGAAAGGAAAAAAAAGGGAACTTTGTTAGCATACAAAAGTTGTATCCAATAGATTAAGAAATTTGATGCTTCATATATTGTCAAATAATCATGCTAGAACATGACCTTTGTTTAATGATAAATAAATCGATATATTTTATTCAACTATCCACGAGATTGAATGCATATATAAGACAACAAAGTTTGCATTTTGTGCTTCATTTCCCAAGAAATTAAAACAAAGTAATACACTAACTATAACTAGTGGTGCAATGGAAAGACCAAATTTTGGACTTGTTATACTCAACTGGATTCCATCCCCTTCACTCCACATTAAGGGCTTGTTGCCTGTTGACTCTAGTCTCAATAATATGTGGTTTTCCTTCGTGATTTTCTCAACCAATGATCCATATTTTATGAGCAAAAGGAAATGACTACAGATTATTAACAAATGCTTAACACAAAATAACAGAGATACAATAAAATTGATTTTCTATTCAATAAGGAAATAAGATGAAACTGTAAAATGTAGCGGAAAACAAACTTGTTGGAATGGTGGTGGCTTATCTCAGAGAAAGATGTGACGGCTACACTCATTCAAAAGAAGATGATTACCATGAGGCTCCGAAGGCCTTTTAAGTTTTTACAATAAACAGGAATGTCAAAAACCCTAGACATCCAAAAACCTAACCCTAGGAGATGAAGCGCCAAAAGTCATGTGGGCCTCGTTTGGGTAAGTCAGTATATCAACTTCTCGGGGCCGTAACTTTTGCACACGATCTCTGTTTTAGGCATACGATAGCTTGTTGGAAAGATCTACCCGAGGACTACAACTTTTGATAAATATTTCATGATGAAATTTTTCAATCGCTACATACCCAAAAAAATGTCGTTTAGGGCCTCAAAACAGCTCCGAAAGTTCAAGACCCGAAAAACTGCTAAAAATAGTAAATTACCAAAATTGCCAGAAAGCTATTTTGAGCCAGCTGGAAAAGGTGGGTGACCACCGATATCCACCTGGATCAACCAAACTCATTGTAACTCACTAGATCCTCTTGAAATGTTAATCCCTAGTGTTTGATATGCAAATCAGATCTCTCCTTGATTTGTTAGTACATTGCACAGTTTAAGAGCAATTGTTCCTCAGTTTATACTTCCCCTTTTCCACATACTCAAAACAACTCTCCCACGACTCCTTGGGTTGTTATTGTCTTCTTCTTTCACATCTCAACTTGTGTGAGATGGGTCTTATTTGAAATATATGTTGTTTTTCATGCCACAAGTTATTAATTTCAAGTAATTTTTGCAATTTTATCTTCTCATGCCTATTGTCCTTGCCTTTGTAGTATTGTTGGTTTTGTTTAACATATTTTCTCCCTTTTCCCTTGGGACATTTCTTCTTGATCGTCCTTCTCCTCAACAGGGAAAATCGAAAGACGCATACTTATGTTAAAGTGTAGAAACCTTGGTGAATTTTAAGATTTCTTAAAATACTAATTATAAAATGTTTGAAAATATTTTTATAAAAATATTCAAATTTATAAGATTTTTTTATAATTTCTAAAAACAATTAATAATTTTTAATATAAAATACTTTTAGATTAAATAAATCATCTTTAAAAAAAAAAAAAAATTGAAAAAACTTTTTTTCAAAAAAAAATTAAAAATAACCCCTAAACATTTTCCCCACTCCTCAAACCATTTTCAATAAAATTCTTAACTAAAAAACTAGGAAGGAACATGACTATATGTTTGAGGTAGTTTATAGGTTCAACAAGTTGTCCATTCTTACTCCTTGTAAAAACACCATTAAAGGACAAGAATCAACAAACATTTTCTTTGAATAGGTCTAGGTGCTCTTTGGGATACCAAGGAGAGTCATCTTAGATAGGGATACCATATTTCTCATTGCATTTTGGACTACACTTTGGGAGAATATGCACACCAAGTTTAAGAGATCTACAACTTTCCATCGACGGATAGATGGGTAAACATAACTTTTCAATAGGACATTGGTTCATCTTTTGAGGGGTTACAATAAGAAGCATCTAAAGACTTGGGGTGAAAATATTATCTATATTCAACACTCTTATAATAGAGCAGTCCACACTTCTACCAACAAGTCCCCTTTTAATACTTGCTTTGGGTATTTGTCACCATCACCCATGGATGTTGTATATGACAACAAGGAGGAGTGAGGGAAGACATCACAGGTAAAACATTGAAAGTAGAGATTTTTTTCAAAAATATTAGGAAGATCCATTTAGAAGTAAACAAGACATTGAAGAAGTCATAGGAAAAGTACAAGGCTTGACATGATCATCACAAAACAAAGAAAACATTCAAGGTGGGAGACATATTTTGGCTGCATATTAACAAAGAACGGCTATAGGGTCTTGGTAAGAAGATAAAGGCCCTGTGATATGGTTCTTTTGGAGTATTGGAGAAGGTGGGTGATATTGACTATAGACTCAGTCTACCCTCATATATGTGCACTTACCTAGTAGTGAATGTGGAAAATCTAAAACTTTATGATCTTTCCATGTTGGATCAAGAAACTAAGGAGAAATTCTTACCTACCATAGAGGACTTAGCACCAGAAGCTCAAGCAAAGTTGGTTGAAGATATAGTTTTGCAGAAGAAGTCTATAAATACTAGACAATGGTGGCATGACCTCTTAAATATAGGATTGAAAGGACAACTTCTAGGAAAGGAAAAATGGTACTCCAAGGAGAATGTAAAGGATAATTTTCCTCACCTCATTCAATAAAATATTTTGGGGACTAAAATCCTCCCTAAATAGGGAGGTATGATTTATAATGGACCATTTTATAATTTATCATCTATCTTGGTACTTTGTAGGTGGAAAAATAAGAGGAATTGGCTTGCAGGGCCCTTTTTAGTGGCAAGTCCTAGTTTGGAAATTTAGGGTTTGGAAACTTCTAGAGATAGTTTGAGGCATCAAACAACAATTTTGTGGTAAAAAGTTTGTGGGCATAAATCTTATATGCTCAACACTATTCTACACATTGAGGGATTTCCAGTGGTTCAAAAATCACCTCAATCAGAGCTTGTATGAGAGCGTTATGCCTCTCGCAAGTTGACTTGCCTTGTTGACCACCAAAGTACCGAGGGGATGCCATGTTACCCTCCATTTCTTGTTCCATATTTGAGTAGAGAATATAGGATTGTGACATTAGATCATAACATAGGACGTAGAGGATCATGTAGCATCCATTCGGGCCATAAATTCAAAGGAAACTCCATAATGAGTGCCCCTTTCTTTGTAATTGCAATTCATAATTGAAGAAAAGAGAATAGAGCATAGGCCTCACCTTCTATCCATGTTTTCTCCCATATTGGGTTTCCCAGGTCATATCTGGTGCTATTTTGTGTGGATGGTGTGTTCATTTTCTTGTTATTTCATTCCCAAATTTCAATTATTTTTATAAATTTGAGCACTAAGCTAGTAATAAAAATCTGATCTCTAAGGAAACAAATTGCATAACAAAATATTTTAGAATATTGCAAGATCTGTTGGGTCAAACTGTTCTAGTGGAATATCCATAGTAGTTTACAAATCACCTAAAGGTATTCTAGTATTTCAATCACCTCTCATGGTTGACCTTCAATTGATCTTGCTCAGGATTTCTTTTCCTTTTCCAACATCCCTTGAAGACCATATAGAAGTTCCTGCAAAATGTTACCAAATAAAAAAAGAGGATACATGGTTAACTTTGTAAGTTAAATTGACTGAAATTGTTGGATTCCCCTTAAACCATTTGAATTAGAAAAGTTTGCAAGGTTTTAAGAATATTCACCCCAATTTCAACTGCATGTTTTAGAAATTGGGATATATTCTTTCGTCTTGAATACAGAATCCTGATGCAAGTTCAAACTTGGGATATGAGGCTTGCATGAAAGGATGATTGATACCAAACATATTCCCCTAAATGTTCGAACTAAAACGTTTTTGGATTTCTATGGCTTTGAACATTACTAAGAGGAGTAAATTGTTAGATCATAATAATTACCCATCGAACCATAATTCATGACATGTGCGATTTTGATTCATGCTTCAAGAATCATTGTATTACTCAAGTTCATAAGGTGATGGTTTGAACATGTGGTGTCAAAAAGTCACTCTTTAAAGAATACAATCAAGTACAAGTAACCTGTATAGTTTGAATAAGCCAATTCAAACTTCATTATTTTTTTTTCTCTTGTGAACAGTTCGAAATCGATGGGTGGTATAGTCTTTGAATTGGTGTCAATGGAGAAAATCAAGACCCCTCTTCACTATCATAGGTGAGGATAGGCCCAATTTTGAAATTATCCCTGATCAAGAAATTGGGACACAAATTTTCTTGGTGAGCGTTGGATTGAGAAGTCAGTATCAATTTCAAAATCGGTACCCCATATCACTAATATTTGTGAGGGAAAGACCCAATCATAATCAAACTTAAAAAGGGTTCTCATGTGCGAAAAGTATAGAGGTATATTTACACATGAGAAAATGGTTTCACGCATATGAAAAGTACATAAGTTGGTTCCACATGTGCAAACAAAGAGCTTGTGGGAAAGGGATATGATTGAGAAATTGAGACCTCGTGATGTTACAAGTGTAAAGGGGAAGGCCCAATTTAGACATCAGGACTGATCATTGAATTATGATGAATTTATAACACTTTAGTGACTTGAGGGCTCAATTTGGAGAAGTGATTTTCCAAGGAATATCAAACAAGGTTCGAAAGAGGATAATGAAGAGAAACAAGTTGAAGAAATTTGAAAGTTTGTTTGGTTTGTACAATATGAATAGTGATGATAGGGTATGATCTGGAAATCCTGGTTGATTTCCAAATTGGGGAAAGGTGAAAGTATCTAAGTGCAAGGGAATCCTGATTTGGAGATCAGGGTGAATTAAGAAAGAGAGACCCATAAATGTTATGAATTGGCCAACTTTTGAAATGAGAAAGAAAAGTTTGAAAGGGAGGAATATACATTTAATTAAAGCTAACAAAGAAAAATATCAAACGAAAGGAATAAATTACAAAATTCAAGGGGATAAGTAGAGGGCCCGATTTGGAAATCATGGTTGATCTCACAATCGAGATCCCTCCATATTAAAGTTGGTGGAAGAATTCCCTAATATGATTGTCGATATTTCTTAACAAATTGGGGAGATGAAATAAAATTGAACCCAAATGGAAGAATACAAAATTTAAAGAAAGAAAAGGTGAAGGAAAGCCCAATTCGAAAATTGGGGTCGATTTCCAAACTAGGGTAATGACAGAGTAACCAAAGTGGAAAGGATGGAGAATGACCGAATCCTGGAGCACTAACAAAGATCCATACCCCTGCCTCCAAGGGATGCAATGTGGATATGAATTCAGTCATATCAAATGAGCCACTCCCTCCACAAATTATCACTATTGAAAGTGCCTCGGGGTGTGAAGAGGTGGCATAAATTGGACAATTTGCTTTGAGAAAGAAACACAATCACTTTGACCAAATCAAAGGAAGTAAGGTATTTGTCTCTACTAGAGCCTTAATTAGTGTCAAATCAATTGGGTAAATAGAAAATAAAAGAAAAGAGAAAGGAAAAGAGAGGAAACTCTGTTAGCATACAAAAGTTGTATCCAATAGATTAAGAAATTTGATGCTTCATATATTGTCAAATAATCATGCTAGAACATGACCTTTGTTTAATGATAAATAAATCAATATATTTTATTCAACTATCCACAAGATTGAATGCATATATAAGACAACAAAGTTTGCATTTTGTGCTTCATTTCCCAAGAAATTAAAACAAAGTAATACACTAACTATAACTAGTGGTGCAATGGAAAGACCAAATTTTGGACTTGTTATACTCAACTGGATTCTGTCCCCTTCACTCCACATTAAGGGCTTGCTGCCTGTTGACTCTACTCTCAATAATATGTGTTTTTCCTACGTGATTTTCTCAACCAATGATCCAGATTTTATGAGCAGAACGAAATGACTACAGATTATTAACAGATGCTTAATACAAAATAACATAGATACAGTAAAACTTGTTTTCTATTCAATAAGGAAATAAGTTGAAACTGTAAAATGCAGCAGAAAACAAGCTTGTTGGAATGGTGGCGACTTATCTCAGAGAAGAGATGTGACGGATGCGCTCATTCCCAAGAAGATGATTACCATGAGGCTCTGAAGGCCTTTTTACAATAAACAAGAATGTAAAAAACCCTAGACATCCAAAAACCTAACCCTAGGAGATGAAGCACCAAAAGTCATGTGGGCCCCGTTTAGGTAAGTCAGTACATCAACTTCCCGGGGTCGTAACTTTTGCATACGATGTTCGTTTTAGGCGTACAATAGCCCGTTGGAAAGATCTATCCGAGGACTACAACTATTGACAAAAATTTCATGATGAAATTTTTTGATCACTACATACCCAAAAAAACGTCGTTTAGGGCCTCAAAATGTTTACGGAAGTTCAAGACCCGAAAAACTGCTAAAAATAGTAAATTACCAAAATTGCTAGAAAGTTGTTTTGAGCCAGCTGGAAAAGGTGTGCGGCCATCGATATCCACCTAGATCAACCAAACTCATTGTAACTCACTAGATCCTCTTGAAATGTTGATCCCTAGTGTTTGATATGCAAATTGGATCTCTCCTTGATTTGTTAGTACATTGCACAGTTTAAGAGCAATTGTTCCTCAGTTTATACTTCCCCTTTTCCACATACTCAACACAACTCTCCCATGACTCCTTGGGTTGTTAATGTCTTCTTCTTTCACATCTCAACTTGTGTGAGTTGGGTCTTATTTGCAATATATGTTGTTTTTCATGCGACATGTTATTAATTTCAAGTAATTTTGCAATTTTATCTTCTCATGTCTATTATCCTTGCCTTTGTAGTATTGTTGGTTTTGTTTAACATATTTTCTCCCTTTTCCCTTCTCGTAGCACTCTCATATGTGCCATTTCAACACTTTTTAATTTGTCTGGGACATTTCTTCTTGATCGTCCTTCTCCTCAACAGAGAAAATAAAAAAATGCATACTTATGTTAAAGTGTAGAAACCTTGGTGAATTTTAAAATTTCTTAAAATATTAATTATAAAATATTTGACAATATTTTTATAAACATATCCAAATTTATAATTTTTTTTTATAATTTCTAAAAACAATTAATAAATTTTAATATAAAATACTTTTAGATTAAATAAATCATCTTTTATAAAAAAAAATTAAAAATAACCCCTAAACATTTTCCCCACTCCTCAAACCATTTTCAATAAAATTCTTAACTAAAAAACTAAACGAGAACACAAATTAAAAATTAAATAAATGACATTAAATATGAGGTTGAGGGGGTTAAAAATATTAATATTATATATTAATTGAATTACCAAGTTGCCACTAATTTCTTATTAAAAAAGTATTTCAATTTCTTATTTAAAAAGTATAACAAGGTACATAGCTGATTGTAACTAACACGTAACTAATTCCTTTTACCCTTTTTTGAAAGGTTGTGATCCATGGAGCGTAAAAAGGTCATAAAACATTATTTCCGCGTATTTCTTACCCCTTTTACTGAAAGAGAATCGTATACAAGAAACCCCCCACATAGATGCACATGGAGAGATATTCGAAGATCACGTATCTCGAATTGGAAATCCGAATCATATTATTCTTAAGATAGTCTTAATTTATAGTTCATGTTATCCTTTTTAATGAATAATGCTTCACTTCTTTAAATTAGGAATATGCTATTAAATGTATATAACACCCATATCTAAATTTTCAATACTATTTACGTATTCTTTTTTAATAGTATCTTTGTGACGTAATATTTAGACCTATATCATGATATTATGCATATTCCACACTTTAACTCTTTTTTTTAATAGTATCTTTGTGACATAATATTTAAACCTATATATGATATTCTATATTCCACACTTTAACTTTGTTAAAAAGTGTCGCTTATATACCAATTTTTAAATGGAATAAATGAGATGCAATTAA
>ML792097.1:233317-245767 GCA_009831015.1 Picea engelmannii | reverse complement strand
GGGGGGGGGGAGGGGTCGAGCGGGTGCGGGCCACAAACTTATAGAAAAATATGAAGGGGGGGCGGAGGATGCATGAACTTATGAGCTTGAGACACCTAGATGATTATTTGTTTCTCTTGCTTGCTTATTGGTTATCTATATCGCTTCATATTCTTTTCCTCTAAGAGGATTTGACTCCATTTGACTATCTTGACCTTCCACTTGGTTGTTAGCCTTCCCTTTTTCCATATTCAAACTCTCTTCTATAAGATGACCTCCAATTTGACTTGATAGAGATTTATGTCTTTTCCTTCTACATTTTCTCACAAAGGCCACCCATGCATCAAAAGGCAAGCTAATTGTTTCCCATGGGAAAAGATATGTTATTGGAGGGAGACTTCATACAATATTACCCTTTGGCTTATCCTTTTCTCATATTTCTCCATTTTATGCAATATTATCTTATTTAATTTTATGTGCATGGTAGAAGCTTCAATAAATCTCTAGATCATTGATTCATTAATATTAGGAAGAGCTCTTATAATTTTCTTGTTTGAGACAATATAACTTTCCAAATCTTTGGACACATGCTTTTGCAAAAATGCATTCCTCGTTCCAAAATAAGGGAAGTAACAATTCTTTATTGTTTTCTCTATGCATTTCCATATCTTGGTAGAGATCTTGACTTCACAAGTAACCCTTGAAGAGCTCCATGAGATTTTTGCTTCCACTATTTGAGGTTAAACTCCATTTCTTGTAGAGATTATGCAGGAATAGTAGGAACTTCAAGTGGAATTTCATCTAGTGCAACCTACCAATATTTTACTTTTCCAAAATGTAGGTCAACTTGTTGGCACCCATGCTTGGAGATATTTCCTGACCTCTTCTATGTCCAACCCCATGGTTTGCAAATATTATTCTATGTTGTAAAATTCCCTCTGCACTAGGTTCAATTCTTTTTGCACTTTAACGGCATATTGATATCCATAATGTCATTAAAAAAGTGGGTCCTTTATAATTCTTACATCCATTTTATATAAAAATATTCATTAAAAAGGTTTATATATAGAGTAATCATGGACTACTTACAATGCAAAATCAAGTATTACTAAGAGAACAACAAAAAATTATAAATTGAGAATGTGAACTCGAGTATTATTACTAGAGAACGATAAAAAATTATGAATTGAGAGAATCACAAGGAGAAAATCTTTAAGGGTTTAGCCGAGGAAAATGATTCTTTCCTGAAAAATCATAATAAGGAGTTAATGACACAGATCAAGAAATTAAAAGCTAAGAATCAATTCAATCGAAAACTACAATAGGAAAATTAGTATTCCAAGAAGAAATTTGACTATAAATTACTAGAGAAAGATGAAAAAAATTGTTGCCTAAAATATCACAACAACTTGCACAAATAAAAATGTAAAAGGATATGAAGCAGAGTGTTCAAAAGTTGGAATAAAAGAATCAATATCTTGAGAAGAAATTATCAGAAAAGGATGAAGAAAATTCCCCACTTAAGGAACCTTAATTAGAGGTTGCTTGAACAAATCAAAATGTTAAAAGATGAGACACAAAATAATCAAGACCTTAAAAATAAAGTCAACGAGTCATAGACTAATGGAGAGATTTTACGATTAAATTTTCATAATCAAAGCTTACTCACACAAATTAAGAAGCTAAATAATGATGAGAAGTCACTATAAAACATGTTAGAACAATTTACTAGGAAATAATCATTAATTAATAAAGAAACAATATCTAAATCTATGGAATTAGAAAAGTCTTCAATCATAAAAATCAAAGTCATGGAGAAAGGAACCAATACTTATCCAATCAACATCACAACTGAGAAAATATGCAAATCTAGTTGAAGTAAGGATATTTTTAGAAGTCACACGAACAATAGAAATTCTAAGTATCTCTACCAGTAAACTTTTAAGGATCAACAAAGGAACACAAGTGTCCAAAGAAGACTTACTTCCGAAAGTGAAATAAGAAAGAGCTATAAATATGGTTAGTAAATTTCATGTTACAAGGATGCGTTATCGACATCCTAATCACAAGAGTTGATACCTTAACCAATCAGTGTATCAACGTCACTATGAACAAAAACATTTGACCTATATTCCAAAGAATTTCGATGCTAGTACAATTGAGTCTCATAATAAAAATTAATCTTGGAAATTCAGTAAGTGAAATGCTCCACAAAGGATTGAATTAGGGTGATCAAACCGTTTTATAGTTTGAAAATTCTCCTTGGTTCTTTAAAGATCACATCATCTTGTATTTCAACCAGTACAATGCTAAAAACAAAGAGCCATGAGACCACAATACAACCCCCCAAAAAAGAGATAAGTCTTTCCATAAATATGCTTTGAGGACAAATCATTTCTAAAGGGGAAGACAATGTATGATTAATGAAGTGACACAGGACCTAATGAATGGACATGTCCTATCAACCTCATGACCCATCAATGTGTATATATACTGACACATAGATCATTGTAATCATATCATTCATTCATATCTTATTCACTATTTTATATACATGTCCTTTATGAATTTTTGTTTATTCTCCTTCTTATGTTGGATTTTTATACAATAAATGAACTTTGTTCATTTTAGTTGGTTTTACAATTTTCTACTGATTCTTTTTCTCCTTCAACAATCTATTATGCTTTAAACTATACTCTCTTCCCTTCAGCTTCAACATCTTTCTCATTTATTGGTACTATTTCCTTAGGTTATTCTAGTATTTAAATCACCTAATCTCGTGGTTGAATTGCAATCGATCTTTCTTGAGGACCACTTTTCCTTTTCCCGCGTCCCTTGAAGTCCATACAAAAGTTCCTACAAAATTCTAGAAAAGCCAAAAACAACATACATGGTTAAGTTTGAAAGTTAAATTGACTAAAAATGACACCTTTCCCTTAAATCATTTGAATTAGACAAGTTTGCAAGGTTTTAAGAATATTGATCTTGATTTGAGTTGCATGCTATAGTAATTAAGAGGTATTTTTCGGTCTTGAATGCAAACTCCTAATGTAGGTTTGAATTTGGGAGATGAGGATTGCATGATTTATAGCAAACTTATTCCCATGAATGTTCAAATTGAAACACTTTATATCTATGCGGCTTTGAGTTTTACTAATAGGATTAAATTGACAGATCATAATAATTACCCATCAAATCATAATTCATGTCATGTGCAATTTTGATTCACGCTTTAAGAATCATTTCATTACTCAAGTTTGAAAGGTGATGGTTTGATCATATGGCAAAGTCATGCTTTAAAGTGTAAGCACACGTACAAGTAACTTGCATACTTTGACTAATCCAATTTAAACTTCATCAAATTTTCATTCGCATGTACATTTCAAAATCAATGGGGGGTGTCACACCTCAGATTCTATGTAGTGTATCCTACATTTTTCATGAGATGTGACCACTCTGAAGAACCCAAAGTGCGATGATTTCTTTGTATGTGGCCATGCTGGGATGATTTGATGTACAAGTGTTGGTTAGTGGTTTCCCAAATACCCTTAGGTGGATGGTCATGGCATGTCCTTTTAGTCCCCATTCTCAGGGTGCTTGGTTTTATTGTTCCAACCGACTATCTCTTGGAGGTGGTAACTCCCTCCAAGTCATACATTTATGTCTAGGGTAGGTATGTGGACATTCTGAGGTGGATCTACAAGGATACATGATTTATGGGGCCCTAACTATTCATTTATTATTTTTCTATGTAAAAGGTGATTTCCCTTTGTAAGGGTTGTCACACCCATGGTTTAACACACCTGTTTTTCCCCACATGGACCCTTTCTTTCTTATGTATGTACCAAAATTTGGAAATGGGCCCTTGGAGATGATTTTTCACATGATCATCTAATTTCACATTTCTCGAGGTAGTCTCATAGATTTCGAGGGATATCATGCTTCTCGAGGCATGGGTCACACTCTCTGAGGCATGGACAAGCTATTTACATCCATGTAGACGCCATCTACACTTTCCCTGTGTCAAATGCTAGAACATCCCCCTCCTTTGGCACCCTTTTAAAATATTTTTGCTCACTAAAGGGGGTTGACCTCACTTGGGGCACTTTATGATAGTCGTGACATTATTTGGAGCACACTTGGATGATGTGGAGGTCACTTAAGTGACTTTCACTTCGAGGAGATGACATGGAACTCACCCTTAATGATGTGGATGGAACTTTGACCACTTTTTGGTGGCTTGATGACCAAAATGAAGGAGTTGTCCACTTTAAAAGGGTTTTATTTAACTTTTGGAGAGGTCGTTCCCTCTTTTAGAGGTGAATGCTAGAACTAGGGTGGCCAAGGATTACTCCTTGCCACATTTTGAGGCCCCCCAAATCAAATTTAAGTGGAACATTGTACCCTAAAGGGAAAACTATCCCTCTTGGAAGGTTGATGTCACCTCTTTATGAGGGTTTCAAGCATGTAAAGTGTCATTTCAATGTATTTTGACTTAGTCTCCAAGCTATGTGGATGACAACTCACTCTTATTTTATTTTCTTAACCTAGATTAGATTTAGGGAATAAAGAATGAGAAGGAGTTGTGAGTCTCATATATAAATATAGGCCCTCCTCTTGTTCCAAATTGTTTTGAATTGTTGGAGATCATTTCAAGCCATTAATAGAAGATCTTTTACCTGGTGTTTCTTGGTGTCGATTATTGGAGATATTTCTTTCTTGGTTATTATTTTTTCTTCAAAGATTATTGTGAATGTTCAAGTTTCTACTAAATCTAACAAGATCGATCCATTGAGGAGTTGCACAAATACTTGGAAAGAGGACATCTAGAGTTTGTATCTCATCCATCCTCCTTAAAACGATTTGGTAAGTGCTTATCTCTTGTCTTGATTAGTTTTATACTCCTTGACAAAGGTTTTAAGTTTTCTTTCTAATCTTTTGTTGATCTTGTTGGTGAAGGCTAGTCCCTTGAGGAAACCCTTCTTGTAGGGCCTTTGTATTCATGGTTTGTATTGATTAGATAAGGGAATATTAGCTTTGAACCACTAGTCTCTCATTCTAATCCATAAACATTGAATGACCAATTCTTAAAGGGGAATACTTCTTGACCCATAAGCTCTAAGTGGAGATAAGGCACTAAGATTAACTCCCAACAACCAACCAAAAACCCTTAAAAACTCAAATTATTTTCTTTTATGTCATATAAAATACAAAGATACAAAAAAAAAGATATACCATAAAAAAGTATTTATTCATTGTCTAGTGCAAAGTTAATAGTTTATTTTCATTTTCTAGACATTTTTGTACAAGGGTTTACTGTAAATTGTTGTTCTTTAACCCTAAAAGGGAAAAGTGTCCCCACACATTTGTGCTTAAAGGTTTTATATAACATATTTTGGGATGATTTAATAGGTCTATCAATTCTAGAAATTAAATTGTAGCAAAGAAAGTTGAAATTAATCAAACCCTAAAGTTAGGGTTTAACCCTAAAAGGTGCATTCTAACCCTACCTTAGCTTATATTTCTATCGTGGATTGTTTATAAAGGATATATAATACATTGTGATGGTGAAATTCATCTCCTAACTGCTTCATAGCTGTTATATTTCATTTTGGAGATTTTTGGTGAAACCCTAAGGGAATTCACTACCTTTATTTGCAAGTTTGAGATAATTGCATGGTTATTATTCCTTTGTACTTGCAATCAATCATTTATGGGATGTTTTTTCATATTTTTTTCATTGTCCCAGACAAAGTACCCAAGGTTTATCATTATAAGTGCTTTTAGGCAGTCTTGGGATGTTTTTCCTCACCTAAAATTTTCATTTTTACATTTTTTTTTATCATATATCGAATTCTAGAATTTGTGGACATAAAAAATTTGGTCCAATTTACAACATATAGTCAATAGGTAACTCAGGTATATCATTTTTTCTTGGTTTATGCGATTATATATCACTCTTGTGTGGTAAAAGGTACTTGCTTCTTCATCCAAAGAGTGACATCATAGCATTGATTTATATTTTTTTTGTAGCATATTTATTTAAGATCTTAGCACTCATTTAATTATCTCCTAAGCCTCTTTATATTGTAGTAGTTATTTCCCTAACTCTTGGTTGAATATTCTCAAATCATTTTGCTACTTCATTGGCATTGGTCAATCTAACCATATATTGAAGTGTGTCGTTTGAAGTGAATTGTATGTTGAGCTACCAAAATGTACTATACAAGTTTTTTTCCAAGGATTGGGATACCCCTCGTGGCTTCAAGAAGTTGGCCTAAAGTGAAGGAGAAATGGTGTGACAATGGTGCATTTTCCATGTTGTGTTTATCCCCAATAAAAACTATACAAAGACTACTAGTTTGGGTGGTAACATGGGGCATGATCTATAAATCAAGGCCGATGGAGAAAATTAGGACCCTTCATCACTATCATAGGTGAGGGTAGGCCCTATTTTGAAATTTGTCGTGATCAAGCAATCAAGACATATGTTTTATTAGTGAGGGTCTAATCGAGAAGTCATGACCAATTTCAAAATCAATATCCCATATCACTAAGATTTGTGAGGAAAAGGTCGTATCATTAAGGATTTGAGCATTACTAAGAGGAATAAATTATCAGATCATAACTACCCATCAAACCATAATTTGTGACAAGTTCAATTTCAATTGATGCTTTAAAAATAATTTCATTATTCAAGTTCAAAAGGTCATGGTTTGAGCATATGGCATTGGTAAGTAATGCTTTATAGCATACACACAAGTACAAATAACCTGCATACTTTGAATAAGCCAATTCAAACTTCATAAATTTTCACTTGCATGAATAGTTTGAAATCAACGGGGGGTGGTTTGTAAATTGGGACCGTTTTGAAATAGGGCCCAATCGAGTAATTAAGACACGGGTTCACTCAGTGAGGGTCTGATTGAGAAGTCGAGACTAATTTCAAAATATGTACCCCTTAAATGATTTCAAAATCAGTACCTCGTATCACTAATATTTGTGAGGGAAGTTAGGCCTAATCACAATTGAAATAAGGGTTCACATGTGCAAAAAGTACGGAGGTATATTTATAGGTGTGAAAGTGGTTTCACACGTATGAAAAGTATGGAAGTTAATTCTACACGTGCGAATAAAGAGCTTGTGGGAAAGGGAGATGATTAACAAATCAATACCCCATGACACCAAAAATGTAAAGGGGAAGGCTCGATTTAGACATCGGGGCCCATCATTGAGACAAAGTTATAGCACTTTAGTGACTTGAGGGATTGATTTGGACAAATGATTTTTTAAGAGATATCGAACAAGGTTCGAAAGAGGAAAATGAATAAATCAATTCGAACAAATTCAAAAGTCCATATGGTATAAATACCAAGGATAAGGTCTCATATGGAAATCGGGGCTGATTTCCAAATTGAGGCAAGGTGATAGTATCGAAGTTTAAGGGAAGCTTGATTTGGAGTTGGATTAGATTGAGAAATCAGGACGTGTAAAGGTTATGACTTGACCAATTTTTTAGATGAGAAAGAAAAGTTTGAAAGGAAGGAATATACATTTAATTAAATATAACAAAGAAAAAGCTTGAAGAAAATGGACAAATTATAGAATTTGAGGGGATGAGTGGAGAGCTTGATTTGAAAATTAGGATCAATCTCACAATCATAGCTCATCCATACTAAAATTAGTGAAAGAAGACTCTGATTTGGCCATTGGGATTGATTACGAAATTGGGGTGATTGAAGATTTGAGGTGATGGAGAAAAATCAATCCCAAAAGGAAGAATTAAAAAGGTGAAGGAAATCCTGATTTGGAAATCGGGGTTGATTTCCAAATCGGGCAATGACAAAGTAACCAAAGTGTAAAGGATGATTGATAACAAAGTAACCAAAGTGGAAAGGATCGAGAATAATGAAATGTTGGAGCACTAACAAAGATCCATACTCCTACCTTCAAGGGATGCAATGTGGATATGAATTCTATCATATCAAATGAGACATCCCTTTCTTCATAAACTATCACGATTGAAATCCCCTTGGGATACAAAGAGGTGGCATAAGTTAGACAATTTACAATGAGAAAGAAAAACAATCACTTTGACCAAATCAAAGGAAGTTAGGTAGTTGGATTTGCTAGAGATGTAATTAGTGTCAAATCAATTAGCCAAACTGAAAAGAAAATAAAAAAAAGGGGAACTATGTTATCATACAAAAGTTGAATCCATACATTAAGAAGTTTGACACTTTAGATATTGTTAAACAATCATGTTAGAATATAACCTTGGTTTGTAGATACATAAATAAAGATATTTTATTTAATTGTCCAAAAGTCCAAATGCCTATGTGGGACAACAAAGTTTACATTTTGTGCATCATTTTTCAAGAAATTAAAACAAAGTAATACACTAATTATAATTAGTAGTGTAATGGAAAGACCAAATCTTGGACTTGGCCTACTCAACTAGATTGAGTCCCCTTCACTCCAACTAAATATATTAGATTTTCTCAACCAAACTTAATGTAAGTTTTCACTAGATCCTCTTGAAATGTTGATTCCTAGTATTTAATATGCAAATCAGATCTCTCCTTCATTTGTTAGTACATTACATAAAGTAGGAGAAATTGTTCCTCAATTTCTACTTCCTCATTTCCACATGCTCGACACATCTCTCTCATGATTCCTTGGGTTGTTCATATCTTATCTTCTTTTCTCGCATCTCAACTTGTGTGACTTGGTTCTTAGTTGTACCATCTCTTGTTTTACATACCACGAGATATTAATTTGTGATTAATTTCAAGTAGTTTTGTACTTTGATCTTCTCATGTCTATTGTCCTTGCCTTTGTAGTATTGTTGTTTTTGTTTAACAGTTTTTCTCCATTTTCCCTTCCCGTGACATTCTCATATGTGATGTTTCAATGTTTTTAAATTTGTTTGGCACATTTCTTCTTCATCATCCTTTTCTTCAAACCATTTTCAACAAAACATGTAGTTATGAAACTAGGCTCAGACAAACAGTGAAAATTTAATTGTGACATTAAATGACGACCGAACGAACTAATTATAGCACTTAAAATGGTCAATGTTATGAACAGGGAGAGTCGAACCGGTTTACGTAAGCATAAGATATGATATGATATAGCTTCAAACACCAAATCGATTCATGTCTATTGAAAAAAGAGGGGGTTTGGGGCCCGCTTGGGGGAGAGAAAAACATTGAGCATGCTGTCATTGATTATTAATTGTGAGCCAATTCTCGCATCTAATGCTTGTACATGCGAAAACATTCCTGTTTTCACGTCAATGTTGGGGAAAGTAGTCTGCATGTCTATTCGTCTGACTAGATAGATTATGTTTCAAATGTAGAAAATATGATATAGCCACGGGACATAATATTAATTTTTCCATTAACTATAAACCTCGAATTACGTAAAGCTTATAATAAAACGTCAAACTTATTAATCAATCATATATTTAAAAAATTGTAGGCTAAATGTTTTATGAAATGAAGGTTTTCTGGTGATTTTTTTCGGGAACATTTGCTCGAAATCCAAGAAAAAATTGTTAGATCCGCAGATTTGAGTGATTATTTCTGTATAATCCGAATGTCCCCAAAGTTTTTTAGCATGTTGAATCCATTTATACATTCAAAACTGAATTTTAAACAACAAAAAAATGTTTTCTTATAAATTTATGTCACCAAATTCCAGTTAAAAAACCATTTCATAAAATAGCTAAACAACACCTAAAAAAATATTTTTATTATATTAAATTTTATTATTAATGAATTAAATTTTAAGTGATTCAATATAAAATCAAACAAAAACTCAATGCCATATACTACCAGAGGAACTATAATAAATAAGTTAGTTAACATTATATATTAATTGAATAACCAAGTTGCAAATTGAAAAATATAACAAAGTACATGCTTCATTGTAACTAAAACATACAAACATGGAGGAAGGCTCAGCAATTTCGTTGTTGGATCCATTGGGGCCCACTTATTTCAAAGTGGATACATATACTTCACCCATGCCACCCTTTACAATTTTCCTTTACTTTAAATTAAGATTATGTATTTTTGGTATAATCTCTTTGTGTACGTTGAACACATATACAATGCTTATACCATTATGTGGCATACCCTGTCGGCATATTTTACACTTTAACTTTTGTGATTTTTTATTTTGTGTGTGTTTTTTCTTTTTTCAGAGTATGCACATGCACTGCACAAAGTGGGCATGTTCAGGACAAGTATGCAAACTGTGCTATATATATTCATTAACAGTTATTATTTGCTTTGTTAAATTAACATGTGTAGTTGTAAACTTTAGTAATACAACTTAATATTTGCTTGGATGAATTAATATTTGTAATAGTTAATGAATTTTTTTAGTAATAACATTGATCACAACACCTTTTGACATGCCATATCAATACTAACACATTACCATGGGATAGGCACACAATCCTAAGGACTTTGGTACACCATCATCTTTGGAGTTTAGAAAGTGTTGTTGATACTACAAGATTTTGAGTGATTTATCATCTTAAACATGTTCAAACTATAATATCTTGGTCTTAATTCTTAGAACTATAGGCACACAATCCTAAGGACTTTGGTACACCATCATCTTTGGAGTTTAGAAAGTGTTGTTGATACTACAAGATTTTGAGTGATTTATCATCTTAAACATGTTCAAACTATAATATCTTGGTCTTAATTCTTAGAACTTTACTTGTTTAGAAAGTGTTGTTGATACTACATGAATTTGAGTGATTTATCATCTTAAACATCTTCAAACTATAATATCTTGATCTTAACTCTTAGAACTTTACTTTGTTTATATTGTGAGTATGTTTTACATTATTGTGCTTTGCATCATGCATCATGTTATGAGGTAGACTTACCATGATTATTTTAAAGACATCTAAATATGATTAGATTGAATTTAATGAAATGTTTTAAGACTGACTAGTGGGAGAACATCAATGGAGTTATGGGTTCATTAGAGGGAAAAGGTAAGGGGGTCTAAAAGGGATGGGAGAACATCAATGGAGTTATGGGTCCATTAGAGGGAAAAGGTAAGGGGGTCTAAAAGGGAATTGACATATGTCTCATTATTACTATTATATTTCATCTACAACATCTTTCATGTGATTGTGATATTAGCATTTGATCATAATATTTATGATATTACAGTTACGAGCTAGTGAAATGATTAATTACTTTAAGTAATTATTTCATATCTTTAAGTACCTACCTCTTATATTGAAGCAATTAATTCTATATTCAAGCAATCAAGAAGAGTTCAACTAATACTCTTGATCCTTGTCGTTAAGGAAGTGTAAGAGTTGGATTATGACTCTTTCTTTCCCTCTTCTTCATTCATGCAAGAGAGAGAATTTGAATTAGGAAAAGAAGCTTGTAAAAAAGTGAGTTCTTGAGGAGAGAATAGAGCTCTTGATGAAAAAAGAGCAACCCAACTATCATAAGACCCATGGAGAGATGAAAGAGACATTGTTATGTGGAATTAAATACCAAGATTGAGTAGGGAAGTACTTTCTTCAACCTCTGCACTTTTGTTGCAACTTTCTTGGTTGGTTTTGGAAGCCTTTGGTAAAGATAAGAGTGATTTGGGAGCTTTGACAAACCTCTTTGCCCTGATTGTCTCTTACCCCAACATGGGGTTGTCATCCACAAAGGATTTGCCTATGGTTGAGAGGAAAATGGTTCACCCACATTCAGTTGCATTAGAGCTCATTTTATGAAAGATAAGTTCATTCCTCTTTCTCTTTAATTAAGATCTCAATTATGATGAAATGTACATGTATATTAGAATTATTTGTTTTGAGTTTATGCCACAAAATTTTGTATATGTCAGCAAGTGAATTATTATCTTGGTGTGTATGTTTTCACAGTTTGTCATAGTTGTTGTATAATCATTTTAGAGTTAAACCGTGTCGATATTTTTGAAACACCCAACGTTTCGAGTGGACACTCCACCCAACATCAGGGACAAGATAAGATTTATAATCCTCTTTAATACTTATCTCCTCATTTCATTCTCTCTTCTCCCTTTAATAATTATTTCTTCACCTAGTCTCACTTAATTTAATTTAATTTATATATATATTTTTGTTGGTAATCCTAAACCATGTGACTAGCGAGGCACTGACCTGTGGCTGAGATGCCTTAACCCAGGGGCATCTAAACCGTCAAAGTCACCCGACGATCGCACCCAGCCTGGACCGCACCAACCCTTAACATGGCTAGATTTGAGGTGTCCCCAGGCGTTTTGAGCCAATGGCTTTCACTTACGGAGTGCCTTAACAACACACTCCCTCACCGACTGCTCTAGACCTCGGGGACTATAATTTTATTATTTAACCATATGTCATCTCATCAATTTAATTTATAATTTTATTATCTAACCATTTTTCATCTCAATAATTCATTATATTTAATACTT
>ML792097.1:207685-222096 GCA_009831015.1 Picea engelmannii | reverse complement strand
GGGCATTACTTGAGATAAATTAAGAGAATAGATTTCCTGAGAACAAACTTGAATACTGAATTTCGTTCAAGCGCATATATCTATCTATCTCTCTCTCTCTCTCTCTCTCTCTCTCTCTCTCTCTCTCTCTCTCTATATATATATATATATATATATATATATATATAAGACAAATGTGGTCATTCCAACATAAGCATGCAACCACCATTCCAAACAAAATACCATGTAGACATTTCTTCACAGAAACTATTTATAAGTGTTCAAACCATGAGCATACATTTCAAGACATTTAAATTCAAGATACAAGATATAACACTTATCAGAAAAACACCAGGTGATGCAACTGCTGAGAGGGGTGCTCGTTTCCACCCAACTATAGGCTCAACGACTCCGAATGGATTTACCACTAGCCACCCCCAAGCTAGACCACGATGCTTGAGACTCTCTGTCTCTATTCTTCCGTGACCAAGAACGAAGGTTACTCTCCTTCTTCTCTGCTATCACTCACTCTATAATTTGTTCCAGAGTTCTTCCGATCTTTTTCTCCTGCGATCCGTCCCTCGCGTCCCCCTCCCACACCTTTTTACCTGCTTTTTCTTTTCCAGTGAGGTTGCGTGTGGCACGAATTCCCCTGCAGTGGTCAGGTCTGAGGCCTCCACGGATGGGCGGTTCACCCCCATCCCTCATTAACTCATGAGGAGCCTCTTCACCTACCATCCTGGTGAGTAATTCATTTCGGGGCCAATGAGCCGCTCTTGGTTCTCCATGCTAGTGAAGACCAAATACGGTATTGGTTCCGATGGAAGTTAACGCCACCATTCCAGGTGCCTTCCACCTTTCTTTCTTTAGCCATTGTGGCCTCTTTGTTAGCACATCCCCCTCTCAGCAGTCCTGCAATATATATATATATATATATATAATGTCAATTTACATTCGTTGACCTTGTATACTAAGGTCCATTCAAAATCACACATTCAGATCTTTGAGTTTTCCACAGTTCTTGGCCAGCATAATTATTTTTACAGACTGGGGGAAACAGGGTGTTACACTAGTCTAGGAAATGCTGCTAATGTGTGTGTAGGATCAAAGGTTTATAGGATATAAATGATCATACAAATAATAAACACGACAAAGGACTAAAAATTTTGTATTATGATATCTCTGTGGATTACAAAATGGCCGAATGCGGGTGAATAAACTGACAATACTCGACTAGATCAATAGACAAAGGATCTTAGCCGGAATACAAATAAGAAACTACGATTGAATAAAATAAAAACACTTAGCTAGATCAAAAGACAAAAGGATCTTAGCCGGAATACAAATAAGCAACTAAAAGATAATACCCGGAATATGGGAGCACTGTGGAATCAATGAAGAATGATGGAAGACTTGGATGATCTTCCCGGTGACTAGGGTGTATCTTCCAACACGGAAATCAACCAACTAGTGTCTTCCTCCTGGAATACACTGAACTATCTCTCCTGAGATGCGCCTCTTCTCCTCAATGACAAGTCATAATCTTCATAATGATGAATTAGGTCACTGACCCTTCCTTTATAGCTTTCCAAAACCCTAAATCCCTGCTGAAACCCTAATTCACTGTTGACTTCCAAAACCCTAAATCACTGCTGAAACCCTAATTCACTGTTGACTTCTTCCCTCCAAGTGAATTTTACTTTATTTTATTATTCCTTGATTAAATCACTTAATTAATTAATTAATTAACCATTTTACCTCTAAAAAGTGATTTATCCATACTTATGGCTTCTCTAGCCACTGAAATTCACTTCTCACCATCTTATCCTGTAGTTCTCTTCTTCACGATTCCGATGAGCTATCACACTAAGAGGTTTCTCCAAGTAATATGCCCATTATGACCTTCTTAGTGAATTTAATTAAGATATGACCCATAATAACTCAAAATTACGGAAATCCTCGGAATGCAATGAAACCAAAGCCAAGCTGTGCGGAATGGATCCTGATGATGAACAATGCAAGTCGGGCCCAAATAAACCCCTCAGTATCTCCCGAACTCTCTGTCACCCTTATCTGGCTACTCGGGTAGGCATAACACTCTGAAATGTTGTAATGTTATAATGTTCCAAAATTAGGACATTACAGAAGGTTGGGGATGTTACAAATTGGTATCATAGCCCCAATTTTTAACATTAAACCTGGATGGGTAGTATAAGTGGAAATTGAAGCAAAATTTTCAGAAGAAAATTTTGTCAAAATGGACAAAATTTGTGTTTCAGAGCATCCATGAGTACCAAGAGGGTGCTGAGAGAAATCCTTAGTTGTGTTTGAAAGATTAGGAAGTTTAGTAGTTCGAGAAAGATAACAGAGGAAAGAATCCATAGTAACTGTGGTTTTGAGGCCACAAAGTTTAGATTTGGGCTGTCAGATCTGTTCGGGAGAAGGAAAATCCATCACAACTGTCACATTTGGGAAAGGAGCACGACGATTAACCTTCAAGTCCTTCTAACTTCGCTGCTTCCGAAAATTTTAAGATTTTGATAAAAGGAGGAAAAAGCCCCGAAGCTCCAAAGTCCCAAAGTGGATCTACACCATAGATCATTTGGGAGAAGGCGGACCATTGGATTTCCCAAGTGGTTTGACAATTCAGCATTTGGGGAAATCTGTTTGTGGTTGCGCAGAGTGGAGTTTTCTCCGAAGTCTGGAACTAATCCAGACCGCCCATTATCAGAGACACGTGTTCGAAGATTAGAAAGTGTTTAGAATTTCGACGTTTGGTAGTTTGGGGGAGGGTTGGTGTTCAATAGCAAAATCCTACGAAGCCTGAAGTTTCGAAAGTTTTGGAGCTTCGAAGTTCCGCAGTTTTGGGGAAAACCTGTTCAGAAGTTCGACGTTCAGGTGTTTCGATGTGCTCTGGTGTGGGATTCTTCAAAGTCCTGAATTTTTGGAGTCTCGAAGCACTAGAGTGATGCGACATGATAAAGTCACCTAGAGTGACATGGACCTATTTGGAAGTTCGACGTTTGGAAGTTTTGAAAGATGTTGTAAAAGAAACCTTTGAAGCCTGAAGTTTCGAAGTCACGAAACATCAGAGTGACGTGGCCTGCTGACGTCACCTAGGGTGACTTGAACACATTGATAATTTCCATGCGTCATCATGTTTCATGCTTTTCAAAGATGTTCGTGCCAGTTAGGACTTGACACGTGTCACCCATCAGATTGAGCCACATGTCATCTCTACATTTCTACCACGTAGCAAATCTCCCTGGTGCGTGGTTGTTGATGAGACTCCGAGTGTTCGCCAGTTCCATGTTGGGAGGAAACGTGGTATGATGAAGGTAAAACCTCCGAATATAAAAAAAACAGAGTAATAGAGTAATGAAACGCCAAAGTGTCAGCCGGAGAATTCAGAATTTCAGTGTTTAGAGGAATGTGAGTATATTGATGCATGAACCTCTAAAGCGCGAAGCTCCAAAGAGCTTCTCCGGAAATTCTCCAGTTCGACATTTAGAGGGAACGATGTGTGGATTAGACGGAACTTTCGAAGCCCGAAGTCCCGAAGCTTCGAAGTAGCGGAGCCCCAAAGCCTCAAAGATGTATCGTGCAAGAGTTCGTCAGTTCGACGTTCGGTAGAAATAAGGCGTGAGGTGGTAAGAGCCTCCAAAGATCGAAGTTCCAGAGCCTCAAAGTATCAAAGTTCCAAATATGCACATATCAGATAAGCGCTTGGACATAGCCCTTGGTCATATGAGGCTTCAATTGAAACAAAAGAGAGCTAGTGTCGAATTTTTGTTTTCAAGGACCGAAAAAGGGGCTAAAAGAAAGAGTTTGTGGGGTACCGATTGGTATAGACCAGCACCTAAAGAGGTAAAGAAGGCCTATAAACCTGAAGAGAAGATCCAACACAGATCCGAGAGCTAATTCGGCTCTGAAGAAGAAGAACATTTGTACAAGGATTACCTCCCAGAAACCACAATTGTTTAAATATCCATAAATCTCTGCTCAAGACTCATAATTGAGCAAGGGAGTAGTCATTGGAAAGATCTTGGACAATAGAATATAACTGTTCACCCAGAAAATTGAGTTGAATAGTCAATTTCTTAGAAAATTAGAAGGATGAAGTCTGATATATTATTGAACCAGAATGGTTGATATTTTCATGAAATTGTTGAATCCATTAGCTTGACAAAGTCCTGTTGGCTTCACATTTTGAAGAGTTAACAACAACTAGATCAAATCAGGATGAACACAAAGTGTAGGAGGATGGAAGATACATAAGGGGAGTACAACTAGGAAGGTGAGATCGAATGGATGGATGTCCATTTGGGTATGAAGGTGCGAACTCAATTGGACAAGGAGAAGAAAAGGAAGAAAGCTTGAACTTGGTGGAGAAAATAAAAAAATTGCAAAAGGATGTCCAAAGCCACAAGGATGATAATGAAAGGATTTTGAAATCCAAGGAGCAACATGAGGACTTCAACATGAAGTTAATGTAGAGGTTGCAAATAATAGAAAATAATTTGGATAAGGAGAATGGCTCAAGCAAATCAGGAAGTCACGAGTCTCTTGATAAGAAAAGAAGAACAAGGAGTGTTAGTAGACATCACCATCACTCCCTGAGGCATTACAATAAGAGAGCACACATCATCTCACGTTTATCCCCTGTCAAGAAGCATCAAAAGAGGTCTGTGTGGATGAACTAAGAGGAGAAATGAACAAAATCAAACCTCCTACGTTTGATGTCGAGCACAAGAAGGATGGAGATGCCAAGACATGGTTGTTGGGCATGAGAAAGTACTTTCGATTATATAATAATTCTTCATATGTAGAAGGAATAATTTCTATCTACCAGCTCAAAGGAAAATAATCCATGTGGTGGGATTAGCTTGTGTTGGTGCAACACATTAAGAAGAAAAATGTTACTTGGAAAGAATTCAAGAAGTATTTTGAAAATAAATACTTGACTAAGAGATACTATGACAAGAAAATGAAGAAGTTCTTTGAACTCAAGCTTGGGAGTATGACCATTGATGAATATGAAAGAAGTTTTTTGGAGTTGTTAAAGTATGTTTCTTTCATCAAGGATGAGACTGTTAAGATTCATAGGTACTTGAGTGGGCTGCCACCATTGATCAGTGACAAGATACAATATGATGATCCCAAAACATTGGAGGAGACCTTAAGGAAAGATAAATGCCTATATGATCAACATAAAGCAAGGCCGACTTTCCAAAAAGCTTAGGAAGACAAGAAGAAATTCATGATGGATTAGAGGAAGAATTGGACTAAGCCACTATTCTGCAAAAACAATCCTTAGGGACAACCAACTTTTAGAGAACCTAGAACAATTGAGATAGGGGGGCAAAGGCCAAGGTAGCCACCTATTCAATGTTGGGGCTATAAAGGAGATCATATGTTTAGAGGTTTTCCACACATTGGTGAAAAGGTGAGGATTGTTCACAATGTACAACAAGCTGAAACAATGGAGGACATGGGCAGAAGCATACCAAGGATCTATGCAACCATGGACAATAAGCAAGCATAATTTCAGTCACATATGATTGAAGTGGAAGGTATAATCAACAACCATGGAATTGCTATTTTAATTGATTCAGGAGATAGTCATAGTTATATAGATCCTAAGATGGTATAAATATTGCATTTGCCAAGAAGAAAGCATGCAAAATATTGGTTGGTGCAGCTGGCTACTGGAGCCAAAAGAAAAGTTAATGAGATGGCTAAGTCATGTCCTATGGACATTAATGGACTAAACACCAGGGCAGATTTGAACATCTTTCCTTTAGGTTCCCATGTCTATCTAATTGGGATGTATTGGTTGGACCAACACCATGCTATCCTAGACTATCGTAACAAGGAATTTATTTTCTTGGATGAGGAAGGGAACCTAAGGACCATCTAGGGAATTCCTAGGGCAATAACTATCAGAGAAATCTCAACAATGCAGCTGAAGAAGTGTTATAGAAAGGGTTGTCAATTATTTGCAGCTCATATGGAAGAAACACCTAAGGATAAGGTGTCAAATATTGAAGATTATGCAGTCCTAAAGGAGTTCGAGGATGTGTTTAAAGAAATACCAGGACTACCCCCTAAGAGAGATATTGATTTCTCTATAAATTTGATTCTCGGAGCAACTCCAATATCCAAGACTCCTTACAGGATGAGCACACCAAAACTGAAAGAGTTGCAAATGAAGCTTGAAGAGCTTCTGAATAAGGGGTATATAAGTGCAAGTGTGTCACCTTGGGGTGCCCCAGTTTTGTTTGTGAAGAAGAAGGATGGAACTTTGAGACTCTGCATGGACTTCAAGCAGTTGAACAAGGTAACTGTGAATAGTAAGTATCCTTTGCCAAGGATTGATGACCTCTTTGATCAGTTGAAGAATGCAAAAATATTCTCCAAGATTGATCTCATGTCAGGTTATCATCAAGTAAAAATTAAAGAAGAAGACATGAACAAGTCTTCCTTCTGGACAAGGTATGGCCATTATGAATTCACAATGGTTCCATTTGGGTTATCAAATGCACCAGCTGTTTTTATGTGTTTGATAAATGGAATTTCCAGAGAATACCTGGATAATTTTGTCATTGTCTTCTTGGATGATGTTATTATATATTCCAAGTCGGAAGAAGAGCATGAGAAACACTTGAGGTTGGTACTACAAGTATTAAGGGAGTATCAGTTGTATGCCAAATTGAGCAAATGCTCATTTTACCATAACCAAATCCATTATTTGGGAAATATCATCTCAAAAGAAGGGATAGCAGTGGATCCAAAAAATATTGAGGCCATTAGAGGATGGTCAACACCTAAGAATGTGACAGAGGTTAGATCATTCATGGGCATTGCAAGCTACTACAAAATATTTATTGAAGGATTCTCAAAGATCGCACACACGATCACTTCCTTGCAAAAGCAGGGAGTGAAGTTTCAGTGTACAGTGGAATGTGAAAAGAGTTTCCAACAATTGAAGCATCTATTAACCAGTGCTCCAATACTAAGGATTGCAGATCCAAATCAAGACTTCATTGTATGTATAAACACATGTAAAGAAGGAATTGGTGGAGTCCTCAGTCATAATGTTTATGTTATATGTTATGAGTCAAGGAAGTTGAAGGATCATGAAAGACACTATGCTACTCATGATTTGGAGTTGGCAGCCATAGTGCATGCCTTGAATATGTGGAGACACTACCTCATGGGGAAAGGGTTCGAGCTGAGGACATATCATAATGGTCTAAAATATTTTTTTGGACAACCAACTCTAAATGCTAGACAAAGCAGGTGGTTAGAGTTTCTTAGTGAGTATGACTTTGATATAAAGCATATCAAAGGGAAAGAGAACAAGGTAGTTGATGCACTTAGTAGGAGAGTGCATGAGTCGCATGCTACAACCATTAGCATGTACCGATAAGATTTGAATGACATAATCTTGGAGGCTGCAAAATCAGATTTACATTACATGGAAATGGTAACAAAATTACAACAAGGTATTTTGCAGCAGTAAGTTGAAGATTACAAGCTAGGAGAGGACAAAGTTCTCATGTACAAAAGCATAATTTATGTGCCAAATTCCTAGGAATTGAAGAGTCTGATATTGAAAGAAATACATAATGTACCTTATGCTGGGAACCCAAAGTATCAGAAAACTATTATAGCTGTCAAGAACCAATATTATTGACATGGCATGACTTACATTAAGTTCTTTTGCAAGACTTGCATTTGCACAAGCTACTATTCATAAAGTAATAGATGTAAAGAGGTGAATGAAGGAATATCAAGATAACATTGCATTGTTATCAAACCAAGTAAAATATTATAATTTTAAATAATGACATGTTTCAAAATTCATTGATTATGCTTTTAAAATTCAAAATGAATTAAACAATGTGCAAGGAAAAATTCAAGATATCTCAAATGTATAGAATCACATTCAAGATTAGAAGATATATTATGATCAAGCACAACTACAATTTTGACAATATCAAATATGTCAAAGAGAATCACATTCAAGATTAAAAGATATATTATGAGAAGCACAACTACAATTTGACAACATCAAATATGTCAAAGCTACGTTTGGGATACTCCTCTTGAAATCCCCTCATTAAATGAGTAGTCTATGCTTAATATTGAATATGGACTTAGATATTGGACAAATTTTGCATGAAACTTATTTAAAGGAGTTTAACATGAATTGACAAAATGAGCCATGATGTTGACAAATTGTCCCATGATGTGTCACAATGTGGCATGTGACAAAGAAACCATAATAAAATTGTCACCTCCCTTCATTTGGTCCAAAATATAATTTTTTCCCTTACGAGGATATATTGAAGGCTCTTGAAGATAAAATTAAGAATAAATGACAAGAAATTCATTCTCTCCCTGAAATCAACCAGGCATGCATGAAGAGCTATGTTGAAGACCCGACTAGAGATATCATTTTGATTCAAATCTTGTTGACCAAGTTAGAGAAAAGAATGAATCAATGTATAGCCTCCTTCACAGGTCACATGTCCTTTCAAGCAACATAATTTTCCTCAAATTAATATTGTTGAGAAAACTTTTAAGGCATGGAAAGTTTATATTAAAATATATAGGAAAAAAAAGACCAAACATCCACTAGCCAAGTGGAAGATACAACAATCAAGGGAACTGAAGTGTTTTGTACCCCTGCCCTTTTGTATAAATGAAACTAATGCTAAAGAGAAAGTGATTTTTACTTGAGATCATAAACTATTTTTAAGTTAATTAAGAAACCAAATTTGGCCAACTTTGAAGACTTATTCTAGTGTTTAGTATTGTATAGGACTATTCCTTACTTTCTCATGCTAGAACACTATAAGAATGTTTGCTTTTATTGTAGATTTTTCTCATGTTTTTGTAATTTACTCTTACTAGGGTGGCTAACCTATGATTATGAAATTATAATTTGTAATTCAAATACATATCACCTTGTTTTATTTGTTGATTATACATATATCTCTATTATTAATACACAAAATGTTGTATGTTTTAATGGTAGGTACTATTTATTTCATATTCATTCTTAAAATCCTAGCTAGGTGTTTATTCTTAAGATTACATTTTATTTTAGATTTACAATCACATTTAAGACTTATATTTTAATAACTCAACAAAAAATCTAGGATTAGTAGCTAGGCCATTAAATTGAAGGATTTTACTATTCCAAATGGAGAGAATTCTAATTACGCCTTATCTTTGTGTGAATTCCCATTGTTTGACGGTGGGAATTTGTCTACATAAATAATGACACCAACACTTTGTTTTGAATGTGTCAATAAAAGTTAGTAAATGGAACCTCATTCATGTCATACATGTGAATTGAGTGCACACATGCGCACACATACACACATGGGGTTAACATTGTATGCTATTCTTGTATAGTGAATATATGTACTACAATTGTGAATTTAGAATTCATGTGGTTGAAATAATTATTGCCTAAGAATACTTATGATGGGTATGTCTTCTTTTTCTTGATTTTCATAGGCATATACTAGAGAGATAAAAGCTTGGAAGCATCCCAAGCTAGGGAAATAAATTGTTGAGTGTTGTTTTCCAAGAATGCCAACAAATACAAATATCGCAGTGATGAGGATATCATTGTAGCTATAGATAAATAATGATGTGAAGGAAGGAATTACTATTGGAAACAAAGTTGCACTGATGATGGTTCTATTCCAAGGGGGAGGGGAATGTTTTACCCTCGGTTTCAACCCCTTTGCTATATTATATCAAATCATGATTATGATGTGGTTTAATTGATAGATGTCAAGCCAAGTGGGATGATGCATATGATCTTGGTGTGTAAATGTGTAAGATGCCTTGTATATATTCTTAGTTTGGAGAAAAATGCCAAGTCCTGGCTAGAGAATGGATAGACTTATGCTAGATCATTTATTATATGATGTTTTGATATGTTCCTAGTGACCACATGGTTAGAAATAACCATGATTCACTTAGTACCAAGTTGAAAATACTATGTAAAAGAGGGAATATTAAAAATAAAGAAAACCACCAAATAGGTCATAAAGGGGGGAAAGAGGGGACTATGAGTCCACACTAGGGGATGAAAAGGGGGTCTAATAGATTAACCATTATCCTATGGTTCCCTTGTGATTGTGTCTAACCTTGCCACTTTTTCCCTAGTGTTGACTCATGTGTTTTTACCTAAAGTTGTTTTCACTTCAAGGGAACACGTGGTGCATGTATGCAAGTCAAGGTATATGGATCATTATTCTCCCATCCATTATTCTTCTTGCACCCTCAATGCTATTGTGAATGAGAAAGAAAGCCAAAAGAACTCATAATTGCACTCTAATTGCAACCTACACAAGAGTAATCTGTGTATGTGGGGGTTCATGTGTCTGGTAAGAAGAGGAATGGAAATCCACGGTTGAAACAATGTGTGATAATGAGAAAGCAACGTAACTTGAAAACCCTAGGTATGTGTTAGGAATTATCTTTGGTTGAGCCAAGGTATACCATCCTACTAACTTAGAGAACACTCAACACATAAAAATTCCCTTGATTCCACTGGAGGGGATGAATTTCCTAAGGGATTGCATGATAGAGAGGGGGAATTTCACACTTTGTGTTGTGTATGACTATGGGGAAAGAATTCATGGTTGATTGAAGGTTGGTTGAGTTGTGTGGAGGATTTATTTAATACATATGGTGGTAGTTGTCTATTTCTCTTGGAATTCTTGAGGCTATGAGTGTAGTTGAGTGTGATTAGAGTCCAATATATTGCTTTCTCCCTTTTGGTTTCATAGTCCTCGCTTGGGATGGAAATCCCATTGGAATGCCCACAGTTCAGTAGAAAGACATTCATTTGCAACCAATTTGGTCATCTAATCTAAAAAAGATAATCATTTGTATTAATCTATGTATATATGTCTATATATTGGATTGTTTTTATTGATTTTATGAATTCATATGGTGTATCCTAGGATTATGCTATAGAGTAGTTGTCTTGGATAGAAAATATGTTTATTGTATATGTAAATAGATTTCCATTACTTTTAAATACAGATACATGGTTATGCATGTTAATTATGATTAGGGATATATAGCTAGATTGCGGGCTTCCATTAAAGATTAATTGAGCTAAATTTGATGAACTGAAATGTTTATCTTTGTTTTTCATATCTATTTTTACATCTACAATTGAATGATTAAATTATGTTTAAAATCTAATTTATAATTGTAAAACATAGAATTAAGTATGTGATGTAATGTATAAATATGCAATATTAATTCTCAATTATTTTGCATAGGAATTATATTTGCTAAATATTAAATTGATTTGAATTGATTATACCAAATTCATTTGATCCAAACTGATTATATCAAAATGATTATATGGAAAAAATTCACTTAAAAGAAAAGAAATTTCAAGTAGATGTGGTTGAACATAAAACAAATATGCACATTTTTAGTTAAAAACCAAATTGATTATACCAAATCAATAATGATTATTGATTCAAAATGATTATATGGAAACAATTCATTTGAAAGAAAATAAATTTCAAAAACATAAAACAAAAAATTGATATGAATATTCTTAGTTAAAGACCAAATTGATTATACCACATTCATTTGATCCAAAATGATTATACCAACTTGATTCAAATTGATTATAAGGGAAAAATTCATTTGGAATAAAAGAAATTTCAAGTAGATGTGGTTGAACATAAAACAAAAAAGTGATATGCATATTTTTAGTTAATGGCTTAAAAATAATTCTTATATTTTTTATTAATGTATTCTTCTACTATATTTCAATAATTGAATAATGTCTGATATAGTTTATGTATGTATTTGTCTCACAAAACCTAAGAGGAAATATATGTGAACTAAGTATTTACTTGGTAAAAGACCACGGATTTAACATTTAATATATTCATACATCTTAAAACTATAATATTTTATTACTTTAATTTGTACACCTTTAAAGTTAAGTTTTTGAATGAGGGCTTTATCTTACCATTTTTCATGGTTTCATGCAGAACCATAATGTCAATTCTTGGAATAAAAAAGCTATAAAGATGAAGCTTTTGACTAGTGTCCTACACATAATTTGTTTAATGAAAGTAAATCACTAAATAACAGGGTACTCAATTACATGGTTTATAAATTCCATCTTTACTTTACTTTAGGGTACCTTTATTGACTTCAAAGGGCATCTTTGAAATTGCAGAGTCCACTCATCCATTTGGGAAAGAATTATAACTTTCTATATTCTAATATATCCATTCCACTTTTAAAAGTCAAAAACCCATGATTTTAATAATGGACATTATTAAATTAGCAATACTTTATAAATAAATAATAGTTATAATAGTTTTAAAGTTATTTTTTATTAATAATAAAAATTATAATAGTTTTTGAGTTATATTTTTATTGATAAATATTTTTGTGAGAAGAAAGATAAATATATTTTTTTAATATTACAAATTTTATTTGGTAAATTTTATTAAAATTGTAATTTTAAATTTATAAAATTGTTGTTTTAGTGTAAAAATACCTATAGTGTAACAATTTTATATAAAAGACAATTTTACATAAAAGACAATTTTTCTTTTCAATATTCAAAATAACAGAAAAAACCAAATCATAACACGCTAATACTATAACATTTTATTATTATAAATAGACGAAATTTATTGTCGTTTGAATATTATATATAAAAAGTAGATGACTTTGATGGGAATCTGTTCAATAATTTAAGCACAACACTATTAATATTTACATAATACTCCACACAATTATTAGGGAGTAGGTGTGAAGGAACTATAATGAAAAGTGTCATTTTCTTATCAAGTCAAACTTTATGTCTTTGTCCTTTCTAATATTATAAATATAAAAAAATAAAAAAAAATAAATAAACAATGAGTGATATCCCATGATGCATGATCATCAACACTAGCACTTCCCTTTGATTTTGATACATTGTGATTTATGATTTTTATATTTATATTTCTTCATCTAGTCAAACGCTATTTCATTCCAATACCCCTCAAGCTCCAAAGTAATGGATTATCCAAACCTAACACCTTATCTCTTTAATGTGGCATTTATCCTAACCGCCTAACAAATGTATTACATTGTGTCTAAATGATAGGATTCAAACCACTTATTCTCTAAAGTCATTAGTTCTCTTTTGAAGTGCTAAATTCAATATTCTCCATTTGGAAACCTTTTAAGATGAGGTTCTACCATCTGAAACACCTTGGTTAGTTATATAAACATTCAATGCTGTATATATCTTTGTTCGATGTTGTAAACCTAGCATCTATGTAATAAATTTTTTTCTATGATTTATCTTAGTTTTAGAACTATCAAGTATTAAGCGGGATCAATTTTTTTAAGGTGAATATTTTTTTAGAGTGTAAAACTTGAGGAATGGGTTTCACCTCGAGGGATTTGAAGTTAAGATGGATCTAGGCTAGTTCTAGTCACAATTGATCTAGTACTTAATGGATATGAAGTTAAGATGGATTTAGGCTAGTTCTAGTCACGAGAAGTTACGTTAAAACTTTAGTTAATCATCATTATGTATATGTATATGCTTTAGATGAATTTTAATTAGTTGAAATTTTTTAAGCATCATCTATAACTTAGAGAGTACTATCCAGAAGGTCACTTTGAAAGTTACATGAGGAATAATGTAAATAGTTATAAAGTAATCATGTTCAATGATGAAAAAACTAAGTAGTAATAAAGTAATAGGATGCATATAATACAAACAAATAGAATACACAGTGATAAATATCAATTTATCTTCTTTTCTTATAGCCACACCTACTAGCTTTCACATATTCTCATATCAATCATGTGATAAAGGAGGTTGAAATCAAAGAACATTGAAACCTTTAACTCAAGATATTGCAGTAAAGGGCATACCCCACCTCTATTTCTTTCCAATATTAATAGTTCCTTTCTCCAACATTAATCCTTATGACTTCATGAAACCAACAAAAGGTGGCCAACATAAAGAATACTTATATAGATTGAGGAAAGGTTAGCGAATAAAATCTCTAGCACCCAAATGTGTACTTGGAATTCCAAGAGACTGTCCCCACCTTTGGATTTTTACTTGATCAAATTGGAAATTCAAGTTTTGTGACCTTTTGTTGTAGATTCATAGGAACCCAGGCTAAGAAGAAGTTGCAAAAGTGAAACTTATATGTGTTAGTGTGAATAAGGTTCTTTAGCTATCTATCTCTTTCTTAGCTAGTTCTTCACTGATCCAGGTGGATATCGGGGGCCACCCATCTTTTCCAAATGGCTCAAAACAGTTTTCTGGCCATTTTGGCAATTTACTATTTTTAGCAGGTTTTAACTTCCGGGGCCATTTTGAGGGCCTAAATGAAGGTTTTTCG
>ML792097.1:190737-204304 GCA_009831015.1 Picea engelmannii | reverse complement strand
TAGAAATCGTGTATTACTGTATCTCTGTGTTTATGGTTGCATCTCTGATATATTTATGTTATATTACTGGATATACGCGATATCTCTGTGCATTTCTTTATTATATCTCCGCTCTCATTTCGTACCGAAAATAATCCGGATCATTCACTTTAGTTCTCTTCACACTAGGTTATGTTTACTTAATGACTTTTTTTACTTTATCCCATATTGGTTGTGTTTTTAGTCTCTTGGGTGGTAAATCCTATATATACTCACCCATCACTCTCATATAAGCATCTCATTTCCATTGTATACTTTGCATTCTCTTGAGTATAATATAGTTTATTCTTTCTCATTTCTCATTTCTAGATTTGCTTTCCTTCATTCATTTGCATTCTTGGGTGGCGTTTTAGCCAAATATTACATGGTATCAGAGTAGTTATGAGTTGTGGGTTAAAAATATTTTTATAAATCTGAGTGTAGTGATATTTTTTTTCGAAGCACATGAGTATGTTCTTCTCTTTCATTGTCAGAGGATCTGGAGAATAAAAAAAGTGTGGAGAAAACACTAGTTTCTGGGGGGGGTTGTTCTTTTTTGACTTGTTAGATGTAGGCCATTTCAAAGCTTCCTAGAGGTATTTTGAGCTCACCATTGAGTCTAGAGAAGTTGAGATAGCCAAATTTTCCTTTTAGTTTCATCCCAGCTGGACACTGGAGGCCATATCTGTGAGAGTTTGAATTCAAAGGTTTGTTGCTATATCTAGAAGGAAGCCACCATTTCAGAGCATTTGGGTCAAATATGACCTTGCCATTCTGCTTAGAAGGGATGAAAACCCTTAGATCAACTGTCCATTTGTCGATTTTGGTAAAATCTATCTGGAGAGGCAAAGTTTTTTTTACCATGGGAGCTATATGACCCCCCATCTAATAGTTCTGCTAATTTAACTAGAGGTTTCAACAATTGTTGGTTTCACTAAGTTTGGCAACAATTCCACTAAATTTGGTGGCATTTACGCTAATTTATCTAGAGGTTTCTATAATTGGCAGTAGTTTGGATAAATTTGGCAGTTTCTCTAAGTTTGGCGACAATTCCATTAAATTTGGAAGAAGGTGAATTTTGAATTTCTTACCCCCTCTCCAAATTTGCCAAGTTGGGTTTTGAAGATAAACTTTGCAAGCTCATATCTCAGGCTTCTGACCTCTTTTTCTTGAGCAATTTCTTTTTATTTGGGCTAATTTTTCGTGCTCCTCATACTAGTGCAGATACTTTCTGATTTTGGTGCATGGATTTTCCAAAATTTGCAGATTCTCATAGGTGGCACTGCATAATTCTCATTTTGAGAACATCAAAGGCTCATATATTTTGCATACGACCTTAGATCAAGGTGATTCTTTTTTTAAAAGTGCATGCTTTTTATTGTACTTCATAGTGGTATTGTTTATTTCACTTGATATGGTGCCACAATTGTACTTTCAAAACATACTTATTTTTTTGAGGATTTGCATTAATCCTAGAAATGTCAAACATTAAATAAATATTTATGATAACACTAGGGCTATTCGAATATGAAACTAATTAATTTGAAAATGGAAATTGCTATCAAGGGAAAAGTGGAGAAAATATTAAATGCATGATTTATCTACCTAGTCCCACTAAATGAATAGGTTTCTAACCTTGTTTCTATAGATAAAAAGTATAGTGCCATTATAGTCTATATTGATTTATGATATCTAAGCAAGGTCTATCCAAAGGATAGTTGTCACATGCCTTTCATTGATTATATTATCAATGGGTGAATTGGAAATGAATATTCTCTTTTATGGATAGATTATCCAATTATAATTAGATTCATATTTGTTGAGAAGACTAGCATAACACTACTTGCATCTATCCCTGGGGCATGTCCTCCTATTGGAAATGCTATTTAGCCTTAAAAATGTTGGTGCCACTCTCTAGTGAGCCATATCATATGAATTACATGATATCAAACACATTGTAGAGGCTTATCTGGATGATCTAGCTACTTGCTTAAAGAAAAGAGTTGAACACATGGCCCACTTCCAAGATATATTTGAGAAGTGTTGATATTATAAGGTTTGTCTAAACCCCCACAAGTGCATTTTTTTTTCCATTTTTGGGATATTATCCATGTATGGGATTATGGTGGATCCCTTCATGGTGGAAAAATATGTCAGTTTCCTCCCCCAAAGATAATTTATCAACTTCAAAGTTTTCAAGGGAAAGTGAACTTTTTATGGTGGTTCATTGCAAATTATGCAAATATTTCAAAAGGTTTCATGCACTTTTTGAAAAAAGGAGTGTCTCATTTGTGTCGAACAACCAAGAACAATGATATTTGGACACTTTTAAAGAATCTCTCATGTTGATTCCATTATTGATTCCTCTTGGCTACAATAAGGACTTTTTTTTATATCTTGTACTTTTTGAATCAACCATTAGTATGGTCTTGGTTCAAGAAGATAAGTCATATTAGGAGCATGTGATTTATTACCTCAAAAAAGGGTTTGTCGGATCATAATTAAAGTCTGGTACAATCAAATAGTTCATCTATGCTTTTGATAAAATCACCATATGCACTGAAGGCATGTTTGATACCCTTTTTCAGGAAATGATTTGTTAGTGGCTTGAAAGAACATATATGTGCACAAGTATTAATGGCTCATACTAATACTTGGTTGGAAGCCTCTCAAAGATCCCAAGAAGCCAAAAAGGTGGTTAATGCTTAATTAAATATACATTGTTTATTCCCCATCCCCATCCCACTATTTCTCCCCCTACCAATCCCTCTCCACCCTCTCCACCACTCAAGATCCACAAGTTAACCCATGCTGAAATTGTGGAGCACCAACTTAAAGGTCTTTGCTACAACTGTGATTAGAAATATTTTCCCAAACACAAATGTAAGGATATAAAACTCTCTATGGGAATTCCATAGGAAATTTTAGACGATGAAGTAGAATTTATAACTCTAGAGACTATTCCTCCTCCAGTTCAAAAAATTCTCCCATAAACTCCACAAGATGTGGAACCAAAGATCTCCCTCCATGACTTGACTAGTATTTCTGCTCCCCAAACCCTCAAGTTTATTGGCTACATCTAACATCTCTAATTCATTATCTTAATTAACACCAATGGTACCCATAAATTCATTCATCGATGTGTATCCCAAGAAACACATTGTTACATCCATGTTGTGAACAACTTCCATATCATGATTGCTAATGGAGGTTCCATGAAATGCGATGGCCATTGTGAAAATGTGAGGCTTCAAATGGATGATTTTTCCTTGAAAACCCACATGTTTTCTATTGAAATGGGTGGTTGTAAAATTGTCTTGGGTGCTAAATGGTTACATACATTAAGTCCCATCACCATGGATTTCTATGAGTTATACATGAATTTTCAGTAGGAGGGGAATCAACACACTTTCTAAGAAACCACAGTCAATTATCTAGATATCATAATCTCCAACCATATGGAAAATGTTCTTAAAAAAGGGCTTTCAAGAATTATCGCTTAATTCCATGCCATTCAATCCTTTGCAACACCTTCTCAATGCATCCATATTGACATGCAATTAGTCTTGTCCAAACATCAATCCACATTTGAAACTCCCCAAGGCCTACCACCCTCCTGAGGTAAGCATGATAATTCTATTCCACAAAAAACAATAGGTAGCCTCCCACCCAATGTATGCCACATTTTCATCCATTTTCCCCAAAAAATGAAATAAAAAATATACTTTAGTAGTTGTTAACTATTGGTGTCATCTTACCTAGTACTAACCCTTATTCTTCACCGATTATCATGGTCCTCAATAAATAATACACTTGGAACATATTTCCTAACTTTTAATATCTAAAAAAATTAACAATAAAGGATATGTTTCCCATTCCCATCATTGATTACCTTTTGGATGAGCTCAAAGATGCTCAATTCTTAACCAAACTTGATATCTACTTAGGATATTACCAAATTCACATGAAGGAGGAAGATATTCCCAAAGATAATTTCCACACTGAAGGCCATTACAAGTTCTTGGTGATGCCATTTTTCCTTTGCAATGCACCTTCCACCTTCCACCTTCTAGAGTCTTAAAAAAAATATTTCAATCCTTTCTACGCCATTTTTTACTTGTATTTTTCTATGACATATTGATCTATAATAAAACTTGGCATGCTCATGTCACCCATGTGGATCAGGTCTTACAACTACTTGTTAATAATCAAATCTTTCGCAAGGGGTCCAAATGTTACTTTGGTGTCTCTAAAGTGGAATATTTGGGCCATATTGGTAGTCATAATGGTGTACATGAGGATCCAAAGAAATATGAAGTGATGATGGATTGGCCCTGTCCCAAAAATCTTAAAATTTTAATAAGTTTTCTTGGTATCACTATTTACTACCCAAAGTTCATAAGGAACTATGGTAAAATTACAACTCCCCTCACATCCTTACTTAAGAAATGATTTCAATTGGAATGCCATTGTAGAACAAGACTTCCAATATTTGAAGAATGTTATGTGTACATCCCTAGTACTCGCTCTACCATACTTCACTAATACATTTGTCTTGGAATATGACACCTCTGCTAATGGCATCAACAAAGTAGTCATGCAACAGGGATAACCATTGGTATTTATCAACAAAAGACTCTATGAGAGGCACCTAGGAAAATAAACTTATGAAAAATAAATGATGGCTATATTGCATGATGTGTATATCTGGTGTCCATACTTGCTTGGGAAATGTTTCCATATTAAAAGATATCATTGCAGCCTAAAATAATCCCTAGAGCAAAGGATTTCATCCCTTGAGCAACAAAAATGGGTCACCAAAATGTTGAGATATGACTATGAGATAATATATAGGAAGGGAAATGAGAGTGTGGTAGTAGATGCCATATCTCAAAAGAATGAAGAGGAAGGGCTCCTATTTTCACTCTCCTTCATAGTAGAAAAATGGTTGAATAACATCCACAAAGAATGGTTAATAAGTCCCCAAATTTATCTCTTGATACAACATCTTCAAATGGAACCCCATACATATCAGGCCTACACTTGGAAAAATGAAAATATTTTCTCTAAAGGGCATCTTTATTTGAAAAAATAGTCAATATTTAAATCAATGGTGTTATCTAAACACCATGCCTCTCCAACAACAAGTTATTCAAGATTTCATAAAATATATGAAAGGATAAAGTGTTCATTTTTAGGGGAAGGAATGAAGAAGGACATACCCACATTTGTGGTGGAATGTGACCTATGTTAATGACACAAGGGGAAACAATGAAACCTTCACATGAACTACAAAATTTACCCATTTTTCCAGATGTATGGAATAACATTTCTATGGACTTCATTGTGGGGTTACCCAAATCTAACAATAAATTCGTCATCATGGTTGTGGTTGATCACCTTTCCAAATATACTCATTTTTATTCTCTACAACACCCCTTTAAATCCTCCATGGTCACTAAAGTATTCATGGATAATATATTTAAGATCCATGGTATGCCACAATCTATTGTGATGGAAAGTGAGCCTAATTTCACTATAAATGTTTGGCAAGATTCATTTTATCTCTAGGGAACTCAATTGCATCTTAGCACCACATATCACCCCTAGACTAATGGTCAAATTGAGGCTATAAAAAAGTGATTGGAATTGTATTTGAGGTGATTTAATTCATAATGAAAATCACAATAGGTTCAATGGTTGCCTCTAGCCAAATGGTGGTACAATACGACTTATCATGGCGCCACTCAAATGAATCTCTTTGAGGTTGTCTATGACTAGAATCCCCCATCAGTACTATCCTACTTACCAGGAGTCTCAAAGGTGTAGGTGGTAGACAAAACCCTCATAGTCTGGGTTGAAATTCTTTGCAATCTCAAGGATAATTTGGTAATGGCTCAAAGTAGGATGAAGCAACAGGCCAATCAACATAATTCATAATTCCATTTTGAAGAAGGGGATCAATTGTTCCTTCATCTGCAACCTTATAAGAAAACCTCCCTCAAAGACAACCACAACCAAAATCTTGGTCCCAAGTTTTATGACTCTTATAAGGTCCTCAACTATATTTGGCTAGTGGATTGCAAATTCGAACTTCTGAGCCACTCTAAAATTCATCCAATCTTTCATGTTTCCTGCTTAAAGAAAGTGGTCAAATATAATTGCCACATTGAAACTAGCCTTCCACAACTGGATGAAGAATGTTCCATTTAGTTGCATCCTGGGGCTATCCTTGAAAAAAGAGAGTGCCATCACTTCCAATACACTATATAGAAGGTCTTAATCCAGTGGAAGGATACATTGTCCAAGGATTCCACATGGGAACTTACATAGATCCTTTAACAATTCCCTCATCTCCAGCCTTGAGGACAATATTGCTTTTTAAGAGGGAGGGAATATTAGGGTCCTACATTAACCCCTTAAGTAGATAGATAGGTTGCTATGTATGTAGGCCATATTTAATAAATGAGGCCTATTTAGTAGGGTGAAAGAAATAATTGTAAGAAGGATTACTAGAAGGTTTCACCTACTAGAAATTTCCTTCTCTAGAATGTCGCTAAGTGGTAGATATAACTATATATAGAAGTATAATCATTGTAATGAGATGTCTTGTGAAGTATTATGTAATCATATCTCTAATCATTTGGAGTTTTCCCCTTTAAGAGGAAAGTGAACATTGCTCTCATCAATAAAGGTATAACATTTTGTGGTATTCTGGTTCGTTTATATCCTATTGCTATTGTAATATGTCATTTCTTCAATAAATCTGGGTAAATTATATTATTTCTTCTTTGAATCTTCCAATTTACTAATAAATAACACCATACTTGTGATGAGCATTGATGTATTCACCACCAATCTCAAAATTATCTCATTATTGGTGATACTTTGTACTATCAATGGGTTGACTTGTTATAACGATGATGCTTATATGATGAGGTGAAGAAATTTCTGAGGGATTGTCACAATGGAGCATGTGGTAGTTATATTTATGGGACATGAACAAACCAAAAAAATTGTGCACACGATATTTCTAGCCATCAATATTCAAATATTTCATCCAATATGTCAATAATTGTCATCCTTGTTAGTTATTTATGAAGAAAATATATGTGCACCTTGATTTGTTACACCTTGTAGTTATTGTCAGTCTCTTTGCTAAGTGGGGAGAAGATTTCGAATAATGTCAACTTACATATGTGGAGGGTCACAGTAAATAATTGTAGTCATCAAATACTTTTACCCAGTAGAAAAAATCTATGTCGACTTTTATAATGATGGTAAGATAATGACGATCTTCAAAAAAAAATGATGGTAAAATTAGTTGTCGAGTTGGGTTTTATTCATGAGAATTCATCACCTTATTATCCTCAAGCCATTGGTCAAGTAGAGGTCGTTAATAAAGTCTTGAATATAATGCTTCAGAGGATAGTTAATAAAAATAAATCTAATAGGATTATTTTTCTTTTTCTGGCTATTTAGGCATACCAAAACTCAACCAAAAATACCATGGGTTTTACTCCTTTATATCTTGTGCATGGAGTTGAGGCCATTATAATAATCGAGTGTGAAATCCATTTGTTAAATCTAGTCATTGAGTTGTTTCCCAATACCTTTATTGAGGAAGAATTCCTTATTTATTTGAAACGACTTGATGAAAACCCTCAAGATGTAGCTACAATTAATGATGATTATAAGAAACATGTTAAGGTTTAGTATGATAATAATGTTCATCCTCAAATTTTTTCTAGAGGAGACCTTGTCCTTTTATGATTAAGATAATGATAAGATGGGGGAAAAGATATTTGAACCAATGTGTCAAGGTCCTTACATTGTGAGGCATGTTTTAAAAAAGGGATATTACAAGATGTTTGATCTAGGTGGATATCGGTGGCCACCCACCTATTCCAACCGACTCAAAATAATTTTCTGGCAACTTATTATTTTTAACAGTTTTTCAATTCCTAAAATTTCAGGGCCAATTTCAGGGACTGAATGAAGCTTCTTCAGGATATAACACCTCAATGATATATGAAGGATATAATTGAGCCCCCCAAATGAATCTCCTCGACGATACCTTTCCAATGAGCTATCATGCGCCCCAAACATAGATCATATGCAAAACTTACGCCCTCGGGAAGTTGATAGACCAAACTACCCAAAACGAGGTCCACAAAACTATTGGCTTTTCATCTTCCATGGTTAGGGTTTTGAATTTTATTTATGTTAAAAATTCCTATAGAGCCTCATTGTAATCATCTTCTTGCAAATGCGAGTATCCGTCACATCTCTTCTCAGAGATAAGCTTCCACCATTCTAGCGAGTCTTTCACTCTGTATTTCTACAATTTTGTACATTTCGCTCATTAATAGAAATTGTGTATTACTGTATCTCTGTGTTTATGGTTGTATCTCTGATATATATTTATGTTATATTATTGGATATTTGAGATATCTTTGTATATTTCTTTATTATATCTCTCCTCTCATTTCGTGCTAAAAATAATTCAGATCAGTGGTATCAGAGCAGGTTGCTCTTGATCATTTTTTTTAGTGCATGTTCCTGACGAGGTCCGAGTATAGAAAGTTGGGTATCTAGCTTTTCTCTCTTGAGAAAAATCACTCTCTCATTCTTAAGAAACACTCCATGGAGGAAGAAAATAAAAATGACAAAGAAGACGATTCTATTAATCTGTTGCTTGAGCAAGATCTCACGTGACAGAGGGACGAAATGATGGAGAATTTTTCCCACATCCTTTAATGCCTGCCGATAAAAAATGACATGTCTTCATTAAGTGGCTACTTTGGAGGCACCTCTCCTTTCAAGGTACAAGTTAATTTTGATATTTCCGTATTTGAAGGACATATAGGTGTAGATGCCCTAGAAAAATGGTTAAATCTGTTAGAAGGTTATTTCTTTGTTCACAATTTTTCTGACAGGGAAAAGATCACCTTCACACTCCTTAAATATCTTCCCCATGTCAAAAATTGGTGGGAAAATCACTGGGATCAAAGTTCCATAGAGGAGTCTGGAATATATGGGGCCAAGCCCACTTGGGATTTTTTTGTGGATGCGGTCAAGGAACAATAATACCCTATTGGCAACTATGAAGACCAATACATGAGATGGACCATGTTGCGCCAGGAGAGGGGCCGATCAATATTGGATTTCGCAAATACCTTCCATACCTTGCACACCAAGATGGCTATTAAATACTCTGAGCAACATTTGGTTTTGAAATACCATGGGGATCCACACAGATACATTCAAACTAAAATGGATTTTATGGACATCTCATCATCGGGTGTTTCTTATCGATATGTTGTTAAAATTGAGTAGAAATTCAAGCACTAGAACAAGTGGGAGTTCGGGTCTGCAAATCTGCAACAACCAAAGTATGGTAAAGATGACCCTAACAATCAGCCTTCAAAAAAACAGTACAATCCATAGGAAAATAAGGGTAATGGAAAGATGAAGAAGGACATTGGAAAATGGTGTGATTTCCACAAAATCCCATGGCACAACACCGATGAATGTTGCTCAAAATAGTCATTGGTGTCCAATATCAAAGAAAAGGAGCTAAAACTCGATTCAAAAAATATTGGTAGAAGACAGATCGTCGACGCAAACCCCACTTATATTCTCGTGAGTGCAATAATTCAACCAGAAGAACTAGCAAATCCTAAAGAAGGGGGGGTGCTTTTTTCATTCATAGATATTGGTTAAGGGTACCCCACTTCATTTTATTGTTGATAGCGGAAGCTAGAAAAACCTCATCTCAATAGAGGTCATTAAATAGTTGGGATTTTCGAAAACACCACACCCACAACCATACAACATCGGGTGGCTTCACCAGGGATGAGATATTCGTGTCATCCAACAATGTCAATTGTCATACGACATCCAACCCTTGAAGGATGAGGTATTATGTAATGTTGTACCGCTAGATGTCTGTGATGTTCTTTTGGGCCAACCATATATGTGGAAGCACCATGCTATTTATGAGTCTCGACCCCGTAATGTCATTGTTACTCTGGGGGGTCATCTCTACAGGATACCAGAGGTAGTTCCAAATATTGTTCCACCTAAACAGTACCACAAGGTAGTATCTCATACTACAAAATTTAGCTTCTTCACAGTCTGTTCAAAAGGTGAACATAAGAACACCGCAACCACTGCAGCCTCAGTCCAAGCACCTTATTTCCATTAGAAGTAGGTCAAAAAGATTTAAGAAAAGTGAAATGATTCCTTCTTCACACAATTATCTCATGTTACTGGACTAGTTAAAAAGGTCCAACCCTTCCAGCCACAAGTTCGTGACAACCTTCAACAAGATAAGCAACACAAATTTTCCAGCAAGGCAAGCAACTCATCAAGATGCAGATTCAACAAACACTTTTCCATCTCCCTCGAGTACTCAATGAAATGGATACCATTTATTTATAAGGAGGGAGGATTGATCCAGGTGGACATCAGTGGCCACCTACCTATTCCAACTGGCTCAAAACAATTTTCTAGCAACTTACTATTTTTAGTAGTTTTTCGATTCCTAAACTTCCGAGGCCATTTTGAGGGACTAAATGAAGTTTATTTGGGATATATAACCTCAATGATAGCTGAAGGCTCTGATTGAGACCCCAAAATGAATCTCCTCAATGATACCTTTCCAACGATCTATTGTGCGCCCCAAACAAAGATCATATTCCAAAGTTACGCCCCCGAGAAGTTGATACACCAAACTACCCAAAACGGGGTCCACAAAACTATTGTTTTTTCATCTTCCGAGGTTAGGGTTTTAGATTTTATTTATGTTAAAAATGCCTTGAGAGCCTCATTGTAATCATCTTCTTGTGAATGCGAGTAACTGTCACATCTCTTCTCAAAGATAAGCTACTACGATTCTAGCGAGTTTTTCACTCTATATTTCTACAATTTTGTACATTTTGCTCATTAATAGAAATTGTGTATTACTATATCTCTGTGTTTATGGTTGCATCTCTGATATACATTTCTATTATATTATTGGATATCTGAGATATCTCTGTACATTTATTTATTATGTCTCCGCTCTCTTTTCGTGCCAAAAATAATCCGGATCATTGGTCAACTATGAAGGGATCTCATTGGATGAGCTCCATAATGGTATTTATCTAAATGTATTATGCATGGACAATAATGTCTCACGATACACTTGTACATGTTTCATATAAATTTTTAAACACTTTGGTTTATTTAATTTTATCTTTTATTTTTTATTTTTTGCTTGTCATGCCTTTTGCTTATTGGTAGATGCCACTGGATGTCCCTATATATGTGGGATTCACAAAAAATTCCAATAGATGCACCAGAACCTTACTTCCATGACATGGTTGATTTATTCTCCCACTGGTCAATTGATGAAATTAAGAGGAATTTGCACTAGTCTTGTGACCGATAATGTTGTCGAGTAGTCATTGAACTTTTAATGGAAGTAATTTCACTTGGTATACAACACTTGAGTCTCCATTTAGTTTCATAGCTCACCATGTATCAATTGAACAATATTTACCATGTCCATTATCTTAGTCTTCTTTGGATGTTTATATGGACAAGACACCTTCTTTGAATTCCTTACTTATATTCATGTTCTAAGGAGGTTTAATGGATTATTCATTAGCAAATTATGTGTTGGATTGACATTTGTCACGTTAAGTTTCATTAAAGCATACATGTACATGAAATTGCAATCACATCATTTTTTTCACTTACAAGTAGAATTGAAAACCAAATGTATATATAAAATAAAACATATCATAAGGTCCAAAATATGTAATGTCAAGTAAAAAAACTAGCTTTGTAGCCTCTAATGCTACACAAATAGCTCTACATATTACAAAAGTACTATAACATAAATGGAGAGCTAATCATTAGGGTTTGGCTTGTTTCCCTACCCATGATAACAAATGATTCCCATGGAAACTCATCGTAGAAGTCACTACCATATTGGTGGTACCATACTACATGTATTTGGATCTCCTTTGGGATGTATGGTAAGAAAGTAATTGGTACTCCCATGGTCAACCCCTTGAGGTTATGTTGAAATTTTTGAAGGATTCTCACTACCTTTGCATGGTCAATGCCTCTATCTGGTCCTCCTCCTCTTGTTTATGTCGATGAATTTTTTCTTAGAACCCATTTGGATGCACTAGGCCTACATCTATATCATTGGAACTTTTTGTTATTGACATTGCATACCTCTTAAAAACTAGAAAAAATATATCTTTTCAAATAAAAATAAAATAAAATATAATATCAAAATATTCAAAAATTAATCTTACCAATGGGTCCCCACTAGACTCCTAGGGGCAAGGCTAGGTCAAGATATTGTCATAAATTCATGACTGTGTATGGGTAGTCCTAAATGGTGACTAATTGTTCTATCCACCAATCAACAAATGCATCTTCAAATGAATTAACTACTTGGTTTCCCCCCAAGAGATGCATGATATTTGTCCATATGACCATCTTGGGATCTATCGACGTAGATAATGGAATCATAGTATGGAGACAAGTCAACAAGAGCCTCTTAAAGAAGAAACTGCATAATATACTCCCATACCCAAAAATTTTCTATCTCCCAAGACTGCATTAGTCAAGTGATCTTCCAAGTTCAGAAGGAGTGAGCTCCAATCAAACACCATGGATGTTAAGCATTGCACTGCATAGTGCATCATGGGACATGAAACCTAGTGATGTCTTGCTAATCCCACTACTTAGGTAATATTGTATAAGATAGTATGCATGATACCATCCTTGATGGCATTGATGGGGATTTGATTATTATGTTTGTTTGTACTAAACTGGAAATATAGGTTGATGTATCGTCTCCCCCTTTTCCTCATCCTTTGAATATTAATGGATCCTCTCATCTAGATTGTATTGTAAGGAAGTAGATGTCTTCAAAATCTATCTAAAATATTTTTTCATCAATTTGAAAATACCCGAGGATTGGATCTCATAGACTTACCAATTGCTAAAGAAATCTTAGGTTTCTTCACATGTTGCCGTACTTAAAGAAATTGAGCAAACCACACTTTCATAGTGCATTAGGTATAATGTCATCTGTTAGAGTGGAAATGTGCTCTGCCTCATGCTCTTCTCTCTCTTGCCAGTATATCAAATTCATGATACTTTCACATTCAATAAAACATATAAAGATGAGTGGTATTTTTATAATTTTTAAATTTTGACCTTTTAGTATGCATGTGTGGACCCTAGTGATGTCAATTGCATGCACACATGGGCCCTTGTGATATAATTTGTGTTCATGTGGCCTAGTTTTTTGGGCCTATGTATAGGGATTAATGCATATGGATGTGCTAAAGGTAGGCCATGTGCATAAATACCTCCATCAACTAGGGTCTACCTTGTGTTTACAAAAAAATTGAATCGATAAAACTAACAAGTTGAAGGTTGTGAGTTACATGGAACTAACAAAAAACACAGTTACCAACTTGATGAGAACTCTCTTTATTTATCATTTTTTACCCTCGTTTCAAAAATTGGTGCT
>ML792097.1:176388-190692 GCA_009831015.1 Picea engelmannii | reverse complement strand
TAAGGGATTAAAATTATATTTTTTCGCAACTATGATTTGTAATGTTGCCAACAAAAACCTTAAAATTGACCCCCAAATGGAAAAATGGTACTCCCAGAATCACCTTTTTTCTCATGGTCAAATTTATGAATTATTTGAAATTGTGCCCTTGATAAGTGGTATCGTTGCAAACAAAAACCTTAAAATTGATGCCAACGTAAAAAATGTTTCTAGTAGTAGCACCCCATTTTTTTTAGGGTTGTTTGAAATGGTGGCCTTGAAAACCAGTATCATTGAGAAACAAAACATGTGAAGTAACCCCTCAAATTGAAACATGGTGCTACTAGTAGTAGCCTCTTTTTTTTTAGGCTTAAAATTGCAACATTTTTTAAGCCATGGCCTAAAAATTGACATTGTTTCAAAATAAATTATAAACTAAGGAAAATTTATTTTACAAATAGATACAAAATACATGAGATCTGTTCTCAACTTGATATCTATAAATATATATGGATCATATGCATCCAATTTGTTATCCATATACCGTAGTAGACTCAATCATTAATATATGAGGAGGGGGGGATTTTAACTCAATGGTAAAATAACGCCATGGTAAGGCGTAAGTCATCGGTTCAATCCTGATAAAGGGCTCATGCTTCGTACAAAGAAATAATTCGTAGGTTTCCATTTCTCATATATTACTTAAATATGAATATTTTCACTAAAATATGAAAATGACACTGAATCAAATCCAGTCCGTTTTTTTCTCTTATTTTATGGGCGGACGACGGGAATTGAACCCATGCGTGGTGGATTCAAAATCCTCTTGGACACATCCACCCTAGAAAAACAAACCAATTGTCTCTATTTATAGTCATTTCTTCCAAGAATAAAAAATGAACTAATGTTTGTATGTGGGTTGATGACCTCTGACAGAGAATCAAATCCATATCAATGACTAACTCCCAACCAACTCTCGAACAAGTTGTTCCTAAGTATTTTGTACTTCTCCCAGAGAATTATCTCGATCCCATCCTCCCTTAGTTCTTTCGAACGTGAAATCATAATATTTTTTTTCCATATCGATCCTTTGTCCATTCACCCTTAGAATATAACAATTGTTTTTGCTGATCCAGATTAGATTATAAATTTGCTCTAAAATAACATAGTTTTATAGATTGGTTTGGTAGATCCCACATTATTCGAGTTGTAACGAATAAACAATCAACATGAACATGGTTCGATGTAAATGGAATTTATAGAGATCTATCTTGGGATTTATTGTATGCTTTTATGTTGATACTCATATCTTGTCCATCCTAACAACTCTAGGTGAGGTATTTCATCGAAGGGTCATTGTCTCAAATGATCGAGCCTATCGTTTTGTTAACAAGTTTGACCCTATCCACTTGTTACATATTCAGATTCAATGAATATCGACCATTTGAACTCATATCCTTCTTGTATTATAAAAGATAGGGATTTCCATCCAATATGGAATTTTTTTCCATATTACATGCATAGTTAGGGGACAATCAAGTTCTTTTTTATATTATTATGTAGGTGATGGGACAAATATACAAATTTTGAGGCTCAAATTTCAATAGAGATAATGAACATTTTAAAGCATTGAAAGAAGAAAGATTAGAAAAGGGGATATATATTAGTTAATTTAAAAAGAAAATAAAAAAATATATTTTTAGAAAGAAAGAAATATGTGCATATATGGTGCATGAGTTTGTGAGAATGTTGGGAACATGGATATGCATTTCTAGAATGGCTAGAAGTTTCACCAAAATTTGCAGGAAACATCAAGTTGGGAGAGACAACATTATATATTAAAAATATATAATTTAAAAAAAAATTTATAATGTATCCAAATAATGATACATTTTAAATTTTATTTCAATCAATTTGGAGGCCAATCCAAGACACCTATTCTCTTACTATTTGCTAGAATTTGTATAGTATATTAGACTTTACTACATTAATATATTAAATTCTAATTTAACTATATTAAAATTTTCAAAATTAAAATATTATATTTCTTGAACAACTATAATATCGAAATTGCTAATTTAATTTGTGTTAATAATTATATGAATATATTTAAAAAAATATTGAAGCTTTAATACTCATAACGATTCAACTAGAAAAAGAGAAAAAAAAATACATATATAAAAATTTAACATCTTTTTAAAATTAAACTTTACATATATAAACTTTGAACATCTTTGTAAATTTTAACCATGTTCTGATTGGAAAACGCTAAATAATACTATTATTGTAATATGAAAATACAATAAAAACCAATGATATGGTTGATTGACAACAACAATGGACTTGAGGAAATGTTATTCGTGGACATGGTGTTGATTTATTTGACTTTCAGGCTTAATATGGGCTCGAAGTAAACCTTACATGCATTAAAATTTATTCATATCCACAACTATAAAGTGAGTATATTTGAGGTTTTTTGTTTATATAATCTTATAAATAATATTTGTGTAGTTTAATCTTTGTTTTATAGTGATATTTTGAATAAATATAATAAAAGTATTTGTAATAAATTAGGCGTTTGTAATAATTGAATACAAATATTTTCATTTTAATTTAATAATACTAAAAATTGGTACTTATTAATACCAAAAATATAATTTTAATTTAAATCTCTCTATGTCGGTATTGATCCTCATTCATTGATCAACGATTGTGTATGTTGGTACATCATTAGTCAATTTATTGTTCCTTGTGTATCCTATACTTATCCATTTTTCTTTAAAATGAGGGTTGTGGAGCAGGCTACCACCATGTTTGTAGGTCCGCAAGACTGTAGGTTATATATTTAGTTTATTTCCCATCCCTCCAAAATCTTAACACTTCTTAATTTACTTTGTTCGAAATACTAGGACATCTCTCACCCCATAAATACCTATGTCCCACAACCTGCAAACCTACAACACTAAAAAAAACCCTTCCCATTTCCACATCACTCATAATGCACATTTTTCCTTTTTGAGACTTAATCGATTTCTTGAATGTGGATGCAGGGTCCTTTCCTCATTTATATTTACCTTTCCCTAGCCCTGCAACCTTGCATCCCTCATTTTTGCATACTCCAATATGATTCTTACATTTCCACAATCCGCAAAACCAACCTTTTTGGTACTTAGTACATTTATTGAATGCATATGCGGGAGTCCCTCATGTCTCTCTTTTCATCCTCCACATCCAACCTCCCACATTTACAATCACCATAATGCACTCTCCATTCATCACTTTACACCTACATAATTAACCATTTTTATTTACACCCCGATATGATATCACCATTCCCAATGGCATTTATTTCCCATCACCACATCAATCACCATTCATATGAATTGAATACCATTATTAAGTGGTGTGATTTTCATAAAATATCCTCCATAAATCTAAAATCAGAGTGTACAATTGGAAACTTCGAATTAATAGCTACAACAATTGATAATCAAGACAACATGTGGTAAAATTAAATATGAAATTAAAATCCTTCTTGTAAAAAGATTGTATTGACAAAAGCACCACCTATTCATAAAAAACAATCTTTGTAAGATAAGTAAAGTAAAAGGAAAGAATTATATTGTGGTGACACTATCAACACCTTGGGACGAGAAGATCACCATTTTCAGTGGTTGCAGGCCTACAAGTGGTACTCATCTCTCCCATTTGAAGAAAATAAGTTAAGCAAGGTTTGGACCTCGGGTATCACATTGGCTGGATGCGTGCTAGAAGTAGTTGATTTCAAAGATTTGGCCCTTTGGTGTGCTAACAAATTTGAATACGAATAGAGAAGAATTATCCAGATACAAGGAAAACTATTGATCTCTTTGGCACCTTTAGTATTTAGAAGAATGTCTAGACTTCCTAACCCTACTCCGACATTCAAAAATTTCGAAGCTGATGATTTTCTGATGCCGAAGTTGTATCCTTTCTATTAGAGAAAGGAATTTCTGATACCATGTAAAAGTTTGGTTTTATTAGACTTTATGGATTTCAGGGGAAACCTCTATGTTTCCATTTTATGTTTTTGATAGACATTTCATCATTGAGTATGAAAATAGTACAAATAGTGGCCGCATTTCTTCAACAAGAAAAAAAAAATCAATTCATATCGTTTCCATGGAAAGTTAGATAAATTTTTGTGAAGAACATTTCTCATTTAGATGAATACACAACTCAATTTGACTAGTTTAGTTTAAAAGAAGTTCAAGCCATTCAGTGTTTTGACCCTAAGGATTTTTTTTCAGCACACATGTTTTCAATTGGATATTTCTCATATTTTAGTAAATCTGTGCAATTAGAAGAAGGAAGGGGAGATAATAAAATCCTTCTTAAGAATATCTTGAAATCTTCCTAGATTATATTGAGGAATTGGTTAAAACAAATGAATACTATAATAAACGGGGTCAAGAAGCGATAAGTAAAAACCTAGGTTCACCAAAAGAGTCACAAAATAACATCTCAACAAAAACAAAACCCCAAATTATTGGTCAAGAATAGAGAAGGTCTTCCACCAGAAATTCTGATGATGGTGGAGATAAAGACCCTACTAGAAAGACAATTGAAAAATCACACATTGGTCATATCTTCATTAAAAAGAAAAAGAGAAGTCCAAAAAGAAGGACAAGAATTACCTAAATCAGAAGTGAGTCCCAAATACATGGAGGTTGATGACATGATAGAATATCCCAATTGGGCAGAACAATGGATGATTGAGAGAAGGTTTATAGCTAAATAATTGGCTTCCCAAGAGACATAGATATTTGAAAACGAATCTGTAACCTTGCACCATGCGACCTACAATAAGAATTCAAAAAATTCATTAATTGAAAAGGTAAATTTGAAGGATAAAAAGGTTTCATAAACATGGAAATCAAAGATTGATTTTCAAGGGGTAAAACCCTAAGAAATCGTGGAGTTTCATGAAGCAATTGGGGAAGCCTTAAAACATTCCATTAACAAGATAGAGAAGGAGAATTTGATCTTAAAGGAAAAATTAAAGGAATTGAAAAAATCTTTGCTTCCAAGACCTTTGTTTTCTGAACCCATAACTGATGTACAACGATTGTGCAATCTTGAGGATGTACTAGAAACTAGCTCCAAGTTGAAAGGTTCATCAAGTTTATTAATGGTTGCAAGAAAATATATTGGAGATTACATTAAGAGAAGGATAGTCTTGATCCTTGAGATATGGGAGTTAGCAACAAATTAATATACTCTCTCAACAAGGCACTTGCATTTCAAAGAATATCTGCAAAAGGATTTGGAAAATGATAAATGTTTTTACAAAGAAGTAGTGGGTACATTTTCGATAAAGGTATTAAGTTTAAGTGATATACATAGGAGAGATCAAAATCTTCCTTCCAAGGCTTGCATGAAACAAATTAATGCTTGTTGGTTGAAAATAATTAAATGCTTAAGGGAAATGTTGTCTGAATGTAATGTCATTGATAATAAAAGAGGTGATTTCTTCTTAAAACTTGTTGATTTGAGTAAGGAACTGGATGACCCACATTTAATTATGGACTCAATGCTCTTATCAAAAGAGCAATTACAAGAAAATTTGGATGCCTTGAAAGTTTCTTGGGCGAACAAATTTAATGACTCAATTGAGTATTTTGAAGAACAAGTGGAGAGGTGGTGTTATACCAGCACCAAAAACTTCCCTTTTTGCTTATAAAGACAAAATTTTCCTAAGAAACAAGGACCATCCCTTATACTTTTCAAGGCCCTTACATCATGTAAAAATAACCTAAGTTTGACTTGTGCAATATTGAGCCTTTTTAGAGCCCATTACTTAGTATTTTTCAAACTTCTTAAGCTTATCAACAACTATAGTGTTAGCGGATATTTATTCCTTCATTGATACACCCAATGTCGAAAAAGTGAAATTTTCCTCGCTAATACATGAAGTTGAACCACCACTTAAGTGTTTTTTAAACTATTTCTCTCCGTTTCGACGCTTAAACATTTTCTGATCATCATTACATGTTAACATTTCGACGCCTGGATCATTATCCAAACAACAATACACTGGTGATGAAATTCCCATGAACGTCGACACACTGCCGATGAAATTCCTGTGAACACCGACACACTGATGATGAAATTCCCATGGCCATGAATATGACGGATCTCAATCATTCTCTCATCGTCGATACGTTGACGTGACCCACGCCTAAAATATAATTTCGTTCCATTTTCCTCGATTTCCAGACCAAGGAAATCTCGATGAAGGCTATAAAACCTTGTTATGCCTTTTGATTTTATTGTTATCACACCAGGCATTGGAAGTGAAATCAATAGGAAATATCTGAGCATCTATCATCCTCACATCCACCAATCCTATTATCCCCACATGTAAAAAATAATCGATCAGTGAGTCACCTAATCCTTCCTTTTTCACGAGTTTCCTCCTCCATAGACTTAAGGTTTTTCTTTTTATGTGTGTAACATGGGTTTCACCAAAAATCATCGACCATTGCTACAATTCTCATGCCGTATCCTTTCCTAGTATGCTTTGTTCCAAACCTCCTCATAATTTTCTTACTTGACGCTACCAATACACCTCACATGGAATTTCCTCAGCTTTTCCTCAGCTCATATTCTCCCCGTATGTGTTCAACCACCTTAATTTGAGGTTCGAGGTGAACCCATGCTTTCCATCTTTCCGTAGAAGAATGGAAATCCTAGGCTTGTTCCTTTTTATATGAGTTTTCCATCTTCTATGCCAAAAGTATCCCCAACATCCAAGAATTAAGGGATGAATCACCACTAAGAAGGAGGTTGTATGGATTTTCTGGAAATGCTAGGAGGACCATACGATTATGTAGAAGAGGAGAGATGGCTGATAAAAACTTGTATCTTGTGCAATGGGTTCTTCGAGACCTATGCTCTGATACCATGTTGATTTTTCAATAGGCTAGGTTAAGCATGAAGTTTTTTCTATTTTATCATTTAACCATAACCATAATGTTGTAGCAATCAATATCAAAGAAGAAGCACCATGCACATGAACAAAAAATGTTTCCTGGGAAACCCTTCTCAATAAGGGAAGAAAACCCAGCCAAATCCTTTGCTATATTCTTCAAGAGAAAGACCTTCACCTCTAAGAAAGACCTAGCACACAAGAGGGTGCTTAAAAACTTAGAACTCTAGTGCCCAAGAGAGGTGCACACCTTTTACCAAAGAAATGTATTAAATATTTGTTGAAATTTCCAAACTCACAAGAAATATATGATTCCACAACGAGGATTCATCCCTTACTTATATTAGACTTGTCCAATCAACAAAGGCATCTATTGGCTCAACATGGCCTACCTCTCTAAGTCACTTTATTATTATTATTATTATTATTATTATGATTAATACTAACCATAGTAATTATCTTTTACATTTATTATTAATCACATTAAGGTGGGGCTGACCTAAACCCTTTACATAACAATTAGGGTTACAGGTAGGTCTGACTCTTGAACAACATATAACAAAGGATATGATACACCCACTAGTGCTCATCCACTAGGGGCACATCCATAGGGATGTCATAGCTCTGGCTCATTGCATTACACAGAAGAACCAAATCTACACACGTTCACCTGTGCTAATCCACAGACACGTCCACTCTACAGATCTTCTTTACCACTGCCTCACATGGGAGAATCATATGGAGTTTTATCATCAACTCTGTTGCTCAGAGGAGGCTAACACATCATCTTCATTTATGTTCACATGAAGATGCACCCAACACTTTCGTATTTCAAACGTTCACCTTATGCTCAGCCATAGGCACGTCCAACTCATCAGATCTCCTTTCCCACTGGATAATCATCTGGAGTTCTTCTCACTCTCTGAATGGAGGAGGTCATCTCTATGTTCCTAGATCTATCTTAGGAAGGAACCACGTACCCTTATTAGGGTCTTTCTCTTAGGTTTGTAAGCTCAGAGAAAGAATTCACATAACTGAAATGATCCACACCTCACAGGTTTCTAAGTTGGAGAATGTCTCACATAATTGCATTCATCAACACTCCCTATCAACTAGGGAGGAATTCTTCATAATGTCAAGTCTCACATGAATGTACTCTGATTTTTTTTTTTGGCTCGATTCATCAATACTCCCTCTTAACTAGGAAGACATTTTTCACCAAGTTATTCTAGTGAAGATGTATGTAATCTGCTCATGTGTAGGAAGGTACTGCATGTGTACAATTTTCCTCTGCATCATATCTCTGATATAAGGATATTTCATCTCATCGTGTTTCGATCCATCATAAAGCATTGGGTTCTCAAGGAGCCTTGCACACGACTCTTGGTTATCATCATAGGATCCATGTCATGGTCAAGTAAATCTATCAGAAGCTTGTGAAGCCACATTGCTTCTCACACTCAATGCTATATACTCTGCCTCTGTGGTAGTTAAGGTCACATAGTTTATTTCCTATTGCCTCAGGAAACCATGGAAAACTTTACGGTAGAACATCAACTGGAGGTGATCTCCCGGTCCATTATACTTTTGCTCAATCTGAATCGGCATATCCTGCAAACTCAAGTTCATATTGGAGACATATCTCAGGCCATATCCAACTGTGCCTCGTATATATCTCAATACATGTTTTGTTGTTGTCTAGTGAGTTTGTATAAGCATATTCACTACATGGAATGAATCAAGTCTGGTGTTAATCAGATACATCAGTGATCCAATCAGCTGTGGATCAGTCTCGAATGAATCATCATGAACCTTCTTCTTTAAATCCATCACGGTATGTTTTCCATTCTTTCATACTAAACTTCTTTAATATTTTCATTGTATATTTTCTTGACTCAGGAAAATCTTATTGGTCCTCTATAATACTTCTTGTCCCAAGAGGTAGTGCATCATTGTTACCCATGATTTTGGTCATCATGATGGTGTATTAATGATGGTGTACTCAGGCTCTTCATAAGAACTTTCTCCTGAGAAAAGTTACTTTCATCTCTTCCCAGAAAACTCACTTTTGAAGAGGGTTCGCAAGCTGCTAATATATTAGGGTGCGAGAATGATCCATTTTCGAAGGCTTCCTTAAGCCAGGGTGCGAACTTCTCGCACTGTGCTGAATAGCTAGGATGCAAACTCCTCCTAAAGCATGGAAAAAGATGAATTCTCGATGGTTCTAGAAGGGAATCTTCTAGAAGAATGGGTTGGCATTTGAATGGTTATCCTTGTACTGGATTCCCTGATATTGTGGGATCATTCTTATTCAAGTAAATATCTCATTCTCTCCTATATATTGAGATAATTCTCATGGAAAAGGTTAAGCAAGATTCATTGGAGATTTGGTGAAAGAATTGTGTGAAGGACTTAGCTTGAACAAGATCTTGGAGACTCTAGTTAGTCTATCAAGAGGATTTGATATTCTTCATGCAAGGATTGAGCAAGTGTGTGTGTTGGAGCCAAGAGCCATCGAAATGAAGCTTGCGACATCAAGGCTATCAGGTTGTAATCTTTACTTTCAATTAATATGATACAATGGCATGTCCCTTTCCCATGAAGTTATTCTCACTTTATTGTGTAATTCCTTGATCATACACATAAGTTGACAGTTAAATATATTTTTCTATCTTCACTTTGGTTGGTTTGTGTTATCTTGGTCTTGACCTCACGAGAGCACCGGAGCAAAGCGGGAGCAACAGAGACCTTAGGAAGCGATACTAAGGTATGTTACTTGTTCCTTCCTACTAGCTAATTCAATGGTCAAAACTTAGGGAAGAGTCATGTCCTGTCTTGTTTTGTTCTAGATCCAGGTGGATCTAGGGAGATCTGTTAGTGTCCGCACCTACCAATTATTCCGATAACAAAATTGGCGACTCTACTGGGGATTATAACCCGTTTTCTTGTGGTTTTTGGTGTTTTTCCTTGGCCATTTGTTCTTGTCTTACATTTCTCCATTCATATCAATCTTTGAGTCTTCAGGATACCCTGATAGACCCTCTAGGTCCAGAGGCCTCCTCAAATTTTGTGTCTTTTTCCAAAAAATTGACTAGTTTCGGACATTCTCGCACTGCACTTCACAGTAGCCTGCGAGAATCTATAGGGTTCGCACCCTGCTTTTAGGTTCAGTGCGAGGTTCTCACACTCTGCTCAAATCCCACCTACGAGAATCCCTAATTCTCGCACTGTGTAATATTGCCAGCCTGCGAACTCATTTTTTCAAAGTTTTGGATTTGAGTTTTTTCATCTTGAATTGCCCAAATAAGTTTAGATACTTAAAAAGAGTCTCTTGGACCATTGATTGATGTTCTTCTTGTCTTCGTTTTCATGCATGAATAGTCTTAGGATTTCAAAGGCTCTTCCCGTCACTTGTTCTTGAATTTTCTTGGCAAAGCTATACTCTCTGATTTCGGAATCTGAGTGTGCTTGTTTGGTTAAGGACCGACAATCAGTTGAAAGTTGAGTTTCTTGGTCTTTATCATTTGCTTATTGTTTGAAAGATCACTTTTCTTATGCAATTGAAAAGACTAGATTGGTTTGCTTTTTATTTTTGTTTTCATTGAAAGAGTGGTTTGGGTTTTCATCATTGCTTGTTCATTTGTTTTTGATTTTCTGTACTCTCACTATCAAGGTGTGGGTCCTTTTTGAAAAGTGAACAAACGTTTTTCTTTCAAAAAATCATTTTCGTCTTCGAAAACATTGAAAATCAATTGTTGAAATTATTGAAAAAGAAGCAATAGAGAATTGTTATTGATGAGTGACTTGTTGCATTTGCATTTTAAAGGAAATTGTGTCTTGTAGTTCAAAGTTTGATTCAGAAAACTTCTCTCTCCCTCCCATACATAAGATTCATTGAACGAAAATTGCTATATTGCATTCTTATCCATGCATCGTTGGGTCAGAGTCTTATACAACATTAGTTTCATCTCCATTTCCTTTGAGTAAACAACAACTCTTAATAACACTGTGCAATTGTAAAATTTACCTAATAACTCTTTTCTAGGGATCTATTACACCAACCTTTAGCTAGGCTAGCGCTTTGGAGTAGGAAGAGAGATACACTCTCCAAAGCACAAAACACACAATAACATCTTGTATTAGGGAGTGTTAAATTCCATTTGCAGCATCTTGTCCTAGGAATCCCTTCTCACACAAGGGTCAAGCACGAGGTCGCATTGATATTGCCAGAGTTACTCACCCTGCTTTGTTGATATCAGTGTAGAGATTGCACGTATTACGGGGATCACTCGGAGGTATACCCACAATGATGAATGGAAGCCTTTTGAGTTGATTGCAGGCTAGATACCCTGCCTTTGCGTGTGGATTGGACTGTCGACTGTCCCCCCAGGATTTATTGTTGTTGGTGGTAACCCTAGTGGCCTATCTTTATAGGTTCTTACATGAGGTGACTGTGAAGGGGAAAGTCTTCACGGTACCTGGAATTGACATTGACCAAATTCACTCGGGCTCCTTGGAGGGTATACCCACGATTATGTGTGGGAGCTTGCACCAGGGTGTAAGTCTGTTAAGCAGGTCGTCAGCGTAACTTTTCCACCCTAGCCCAACCCCTTCTCGTCTCGTTGTTGCAACGTTGGATTTCATCACCAACTAGTGGCTTTGGAATTAGAAGGTCTTGTTTTCTTGGTGATTGCTTCCTAGATTTTGTTTACTAGCACGTGTTGTTTATTTATCAAAGTTGACCATAAGATTTTCTTCGTGAAGTTTGTCACTTGTTTACAATAGCTCCTCCACGTCGTTCACGTAGAATGCAGGGTTTATCTCCAGAGCATCTGGAAGGTTCTCAACCCTTGCCTACAAGTACACTTGAGGGATCTCCTCGGTCAAGTGAAGTCACAATCGTCACCACACCACAAGTGGAATGGACTGACTCTCTAGAACATTTTCAAATTACAAATAATCGAGAAGACTTTTGACTTCACCGTGATTCTGAGTGACCATTTATGCGACTGAATTCTTCCAGAGACTTAGTTGTTATATCTTCTGGATCACCAATTGGACCCTTTCCAGGCATAGAAGGCCAAGATATTTTTTGTTCTACATGTGTTTTCCGACGGGACCTTTTTGGTTCAGGTTCACCTATGATTTATGAGATCACCCCACTTGTGATTTCTGCAATCTCTAGTCCAGAGACAGTACCATTGACCACCGCCTATCACTTTACCATCCCTGCCGAAATGGCCCATCTCACAGATACTACGAGTGTTCCAATTGGGTTTACTGCGGTTAGTCTTGATCCCATCAACACACCACGAACTCCCAACGTCACTCCGACACTACCACCTAGATACCAGGTGTTGAATGCTTCCATTCCTACTCCTGCACAAACCCCATCTGGCTTTTCTAGTGGTCCTTCTTCTTCTGGGCACTCTCTTCCTGGTTTTATTCCAACACTCCCTCAATTTCCTTTTGGAGGACCTTCTTCGCCTTCCACTGGCAGTCTTAATCCTAGTGGTACTATTCTGTCATTCACTCCAAATTACCAGTTTCTGGTTGGTGGACAATTTCACCAAGGTGGTATGACTCAATCCCCTCTCAGCGGAAAAATTCCTTTTGGAACGCAAATCCCAATTGGAACACAACCCCTAATTGGAACATTGCCCCCAATTAGAACACCACCTTCGATGGGAGGACCGAACCCACCTTATGGGCAAAACATACCTCCCTCCTTGGCCCAGTATTGGAATCAGTTGATACAACATCCTCCTCAATCGACTGGGGGGCAGCAGTTTCCAGCTGCGTCTGTAATACCCCCTAGTATGGGCCAACCATATCCAGGTACGTTTAATCCCATTTGGGGGGCGAATTCTCAAACTCAAGTCCCTGTTCTAGGGTATAATCCTGTGAGCTACTATCCTCTCAAGCCACCACCGAATTTGCCTGGGTCTTCACATTATATGCAGACTGCTTATGGTCCTACTAGTTTTCCAATAGGGCTTCCTCCCCAAAGCCACCAGTACCTGCAGGTGAATCGACAGTTACCCTTTATAGCCACTTTGGATCTTCCATATTTGTCAAGGATTTTAAATGATCCAATTCGTCACTCTCCCCAATGGCCTACTATACCAGCCAAGCTACCATTGGACATTCCTAAATTCAACCGCAAAGCGGGAGAGGACCCAAACAATCACGTTATGAATTTTCACCTATGGTGTTCATCCAACTCGTTTATGGATGACTCTATTCGTTTACGTCTTTTTCAACGAACCCTCACAGGTTCTGCTGCGAAGTGGTATATCGAATTGCCACGAGGTTTCTTCTCTGACTTCAACACCCTAGCTATGGCTTTCCTCACACACTACTAGTTACCGATCCATTATGACATGGGAACCGAGATTTTGACTTCCTTCAAACAGAACAAAGCCACTCATATATCCGATCACATCCATGAGTGGCGAAGGAGATGCCGTCTCATCAAACTTGAGCTCCCTGATCAATTGCTGGCAGAGTAGTTCAAAAAATCATTTGTGAACGACATCGGTCATGACATTGCCATGGGTGGCATATGTATAAATTTCGATACAAATTAATGTATTCTTGCGATTCTCCTGATCTAACAAGTTTCACTATTGTTAAATACAGAATTGCTTCTACTATTACTTTTGTGGAAGCAATTTAAACCACGATCACAACCACAATGCACAAAGTGAAATATCAATAACACACAACACAAAAGTTTTACCGGGAAAGCGTAAAGCTAAAAACCCCACTATCATATATTATGTATATCATGAATCATGAAACAATCTCGTACAAAACTCTAATCCAAGAGCTCTCAGTACCATACAATCATCTCACACTATCATACACAAATTATCAAATACATGCGCCAATTTCCGTGTCCAGACAACCTGCCTCCTCTGCACAAACTCTGCAATCCGAATTCTCACAATGAATCAAAAAAAAAAAATACAATTGCCTCGTTTGTACATGCTCATAAGCATATTCACTGCATGTGTGAACAAATCACAACTGATAGCCAAACCGTCCCTTTCACCTGTTATCTCAACTGGTGTCCATTGGAACTAACATGCATATAGTTAACCGTGGCGAATCTTCAGTTGCATGCGAGTTAACTGATTGTGAATTAATGAATAGTTAATTCACTTAACTCGCACTAATACAACCAAGCTTAACTCACTTAACTACACCTGTAATTCTGTTACAATTCCAAATCACTCAATTATGAATGAGATAATAGATTAATATTTATTGTCTAATTTAATTAAGGGAAAACTAAATTAGACACATGTTTCTTGTTGACTTTTCAACACTCCCTCTCAACAAGAAAGGGA
>ML792097.1:104106-115851 GCA_009831015.1 Picea engelmannii | reverse complement strand
TTTTGTTACTATCTTCTTTTGTAAATCATTTATGTCCCTACGCATTTCTTCACCTTCATCAAGAGTCCAAGTAGGATTGTCTGGAGGCTTATTTGGTGTAGAAGTTCCCTTTTTGGGTGGCATGTTGGCCAAGTATCATTTTTTGAACCTTGATTTTGAGGTGGTTCTGCTAGACAATATTTCTTTTGTTGTATCTCCCAAGTTTCGGCCCTTCTAGGTATGAAACTTTCTTTTATTTAGTTCTCTGATATTTCTTCTCTGCAATGACATAGGTCTGATCAAAATTGGATGTGCCAAGTGGAATTTATGGTAACTTCCCCACAACTTGCTGATTTTTGTCCTTTCTAGGAGATCTCACTTGTATAGCGTGCCCCGCACAAAATAATTGATATAAAATTCTGAAACTTGCATTAAAAATACTACATACTGTCCACGATCCAATGAAACCAGTCCCACTCAATTTGAATACTCTAGGAAGAAGTTATGATTTTTTTACCTGGAACACCTTCTTCAGACTAGTCAATAGGACTAGTTAGATACCCTATCTTACACAGGGTGTATCTACAAATTTAAGATGACCTACAAGCTAAATTTTTTTACCAAAGATACCTTACTAATTTATGTGAATATTCTCTAGAGTTTAGGGTTTGAAATGTTACAAAAAATTTTTTATAGTGAAAATTACACAATGACTCAGTTCATGATGATTCCAGAACCCTATCTTGTACAGGCTGTATCTCCAAAAGTATAAGGAATCAAGAGCTGAATTTTGAACCCAACATACCTTGATCCGTCTAATAAATATCCTCCAAGAAGTTCATTCTGAAACATTGTAGAAAACAAGTTATAGAAAAGATTCCAAGGTGTCTTAGATGTAGCAGTGAAAGCCCAAGACCTTGAGCTCTGATACCATATGTTAAGAACCAAATATCAATATAGCATAGAAAAACCTTAGAAAAAGTACTCAATGCCTTGAGAAAGAGATATTTCCATGTAATAAGCCTCTTCAAGGGGGAAACCTCCTTTTACCCCACTTAAATGTTCAAGTACAAGATGATTCAAAATGAAAATGTCTTCTTGGTATATATAGGAGACTAGGAGGTATAATTACAACTAATGGCCTAAAGACGACATAAATAAAATAACATTACTAATATAATATGCCCCAATTAAGGGGTAATGAACCAATATTATGGATTAACACCAATACTCTGAGATTTTGTAGAAGAGCGAGAAGGAAGGTTGTAGGTACCATAATATCTGCATCAGGAAGTCGAAAGGGCCTGTGTTTAGATACAAAAGAAGACCAATAAAGTTTTAGAGGTTTATTTGACTCAAGAATCGAAGATCCTTGACCAAGAGGTCATGTAGCCCTACGGGGGAGTAGGGGGGATGCATCCGGTGGTATCAGAGCTGATATTGAGTTTTTTTGCAGATAACAGACAAAGGAGAAAGGAGGTAAATTGTATCAATTGTGGTATCAAGAAAATTTGATTTCTGTTTGTAAGCATCAGAAGGTGATGCAGTGGAATCATGCCACCCAAGAGGCGTAGAGCAAATCCAGAAATAGAAGAAGAAATGAGGTGACTCCAAATGATATTGGATTCCATGGAAACAATGCAGAGGAGAGCACTAGATGCTGGAGATATCAGTGAAGCTGAGAGCGAAGAGATATAGGTCGAAGATATTGTAGTAGAGGATGCTTCACAAGATTTCTTATTGAAAGTTGTTTCAATAATAGGAGCCAGAGCAAGAATAGAGGTAGAAATGTATGAAGACAATTTAGAAGTTGAAGAATTGTTAGATTGGGTACGTTCTATGGACAATTACTTTGATTACAAAGATATTGAAGAAGACAATATGGTGAAGAATGCAGTGACAAGACTGAAAGGTCATGCAACGCTATGGTGGGATGAACTGCAAGCTAAATGCAGGAGTAAAGGTAAGTAGAAAATTAAGAACTGGGATAGGATGGTAGCCAAGATGAAAGCCAAATTTATCTCAAAGGACTATCAAATCAATCTGTTCAAGAGATTTCAAAACCTAAGATAGAAAAGCTTATTAGTGAAGGAGTACATTGAATAATTTTACAGACTAAACATTAGGGTTGAACGGAAATAGAATGAAGATGAGAAAACAACCAGATATATCAATGGGCTGAGATATGAAATACAAGAGGATATTAGCATGATGTATGTTAGTAAAGTCAAGGATGCTTATCAAGAATCCTTGAAAGATGAAGAAAAATTGGCCAGGAAACAAAGCCAATGAAATATAGGAGGAAACTCAAGCATAGGTAAGGGAACCAACAGAGAAAAGTTCCAGAAGCCAAAGCATGAAGTTGGCAAACAACATAGTCACCCTGTGAAAGGTGGAAGTTCTAAATAAAGAAAACATGGGGGAAGAATCTCTTTTTCCAGAGGATGAGGAAGAGCCAGAGGAGGTGAAGTTAGATGTTATACTTGTGGAAAATCAGGGCACAAGTCTTGGGAATGTATCAAGAGAAAGAAAGAAGGAGGAGGCGAAGCACACATTGCTGAAGCACAAAAGCATGTGGAAGTAGAAGAAACAAAAGGAGGAAACAACCTCATGATGAGGAAAATCCTTCTTAAACCAGAGAAGGAGGAAAAAGAACCAGTTCATTAAACAAGTCTGTTCAGGACTGCTTGCAAGAGGGAAGACAGAGTTTGCAAGGTGATCATAGACAATGGGAGCACTGGAAATCTAGTATCCACAGAGATGGTGGAGAAGTTGGAGTTGAAGACAACTGCAAATCCAAACCCATACAAGATATCATGGTTGTAGAAAGGACTTCAAGTAATGGTAAGTCAACAATTCCAGGTTGAATTTAAAATAGGAGGTTATAGGGATGAAATATTATGTGATGTAATTCCTATGGATGTATGTCATATTTTATTGGGTAGACCATGGAAGTTTGGAAAAAAATTTATTCATGATGGAAGAAAGAATACTTATACCCTATAAAATAATGGTAGGACGCATATGTTGTTACCCATAGAAGACGAAGAGAAAAAAAGGGAAGCTAGTTCAAGTATAATTCTCATGAGTGGGATGGAACTCTTGAATGAAGTCAAGAAGGAGAAAGAAATATAATGTGTTGTAGTGAGGAAGCCTAGAGCTATCCTTACAAGTACTTCTATGGAAGATTTGCCTGATGAAATCCAGGAATTGTTAGAAAAATTTGCTGACATAGTAGTCATGGATGAGTTACCTCACTCATTGCCACACATTAGGAGTATAAGCCATCATATTGACCTTATTCCAGGAGCTAGTTTACCAAACAAAGCATCTTATACGTTGACACCTAGGGAGAATGAGGAAGTCAAAAATCAAATCTAGGAGTTATTATATAAAGGTTTATTCAGGGAAAGTCTAAGCCCATGCGCAGTACCAACTGTGTTAAGTCCAAAGAAAGATGAACGATGGAGAATGTGTACAGATTCGAGAGCCATCAACAAGATAAGCATTAGGTACATATTTTCTTTACCAAGGATGGATGATTTGATGACTTGTTTGAGTGGAGAAAGCTATTTTTCCAAGATAGGCTTGAAGAGAGGATATCATCAAATAAGGATGAGAGAGGGAGATGAGTGGAAAACAACATTCAAGACAAATGAAGGATTGTTTGAATGGATGGTCATGCCATTTGGGTTGACAAATGCACTAATCACATTTATGAGATTGATGAATGAAGTATCGAAAGAATTCATAGGGAAATTTGTCATAGTATATCTGTATGACATACTAATCTTCAATAAGACAGAGGGAGACCACTTAAGACATCTGACATCAGTGATGGAAAAATTGCAGCAGGAAAAAATGTTCTTAAATCTGAAGAAAAACTCTTTTATGAAGACATAACTCATATAATTTGGTTTTGTGATCTCTTCAAATTAATTGAAGATGGATCCAGAAAAGGTGAGAGCAATCAAAGAATGGCCATCGCCAAGCAACATATTTGAGGTGAGAAGTTTTCATGGTCTAGCAAGTTTTTATAGAAAGTTTATCAGAAAATTTAGTGGTATATGTACACCCATGTTGGACACTGTGAAGAAGAAACACAAGTCCTTCAGTTGGACAGAGGAAGCTGAAAAAAGTTTCAAAGTGTTGAAGGAGAAGATCACAAAACAACCAATTCTGGTTTTACCATATTTTGGAAAAAACTTTTCAAGTGAGATGTGATGCAAGTGGATTAGCTATTGGAGTAGTCTTGAGTCAGGATAATAGGCCAGTTTCTTATTTTAGTGAGAAGATGAATGACACCAAGAAGAAGTATTCCACATATGACAAATAATTTTATGCAGTGATTCAAGATTTGAAGAAGAGGAGGCACTATCTAATTCCTAAAGAATTTTTCTTGTACAATGATAACCAAGATTTGTAGTTTATTACTAGGCAAGAAAAGTTGAATCAGAAACATGCTAAATGGGTAGAATTTATGCAAAATTTTACTTTTTTTATCAAACATATTGCTGGAAATGCTAACCAAGTTGCATATTCTTTGAGTAGGAGGAGTTTAATTGTACAGGAATTTCAAGTGGAGATCTTAGGGTTTGAACACCTCAAGGAGATGTATAGAGAAGATGCAGATTTTAAGGAAGCTTATAAGGCATGCAAGAATCCTTTGTTGGGAGATAGAATCCCATGGAATGAATATTTGATCCAGGATGGATTATTGTTCAAAGGAATCCAACTATTCATATCGAAATGCTCAATGACAGATAACCTGCTAAAAGAGAAACACAGTGGAGGTTTAGATGGACATTTTGGTCATGATAAGACATTTTCACAACTAAGCAATTCATAATATTGGCCGAGCATGAGGGCAGAGGTGAAAAGGTTTGTACATAAATGCAAAATTTGTCAGTATGCAAAAGGAAGAAAACATAACACTGGTTTGTATCAGCCATTACCAATTCCAGAAAGGCCATGGGATGCAATCAATATGGATTTTGTATTGGGATTGCCTAGAACTCATAAAGGAAGGGATTCCATATTTGTCGTGGTTGACAGATTTTACAAAATGGCACATTTCATACCATTCTAGAAAACAAATGATGCTACACACATAGCCAATTTGTTTTTCAAAGAAGTGGTAAGACTACATGGATTGCCTAGGAGCATAGTCTCATATAGGGACACCAAATTTGTAGGACACTTTTGGAGGAATCTTTGGAAGAGGCTGGGGACAAACTTGTCATTTAGTTCAACATATTACCCTCAGACAGATGGATAGACTGAAGTAGTGAAAATGAGTCTGGGAAACTTGTTAAGAAGTTTAGTCACTGAGCAAGGTCGTCAATGGGATTAGATTCTAGCACAAGTAGAATTTGCATTCAACAATTCAGTGAATAGGAGCACAGGGAAAATTCGATTTGAAATTGTGTATGGTATATAGCCAAGAGGGATTACAGAGCTGAGAGATATGAATCAAGAAGAGTTCAGAAGTGCTCGAGCAGAGAATTTTGCAACAGAAATGCAGAAACTCCATGACAGAGTCAGAGAAAAGCTACAGGACAACATCCAGGAAAACAAGAACATAGTTGATCAAAAGAGGAGAGAATTTCAATTCAAAGTTGGAGATGAAGTTTTAGCTCATTTGAGAAAAGAAAGGTTTCCAAGGGGAATGTATAACAAGTTGAAGATGAAGAAGATAGGACCATCCAGGATTCTCAAAAAATTCACAGCCAATGCTTATGAAATTGAGTTGCCAGACAATGTTGGGATATCATTGATATTCAATGTTGAAGACTTGTATCCTTATAGGAGAGATGAGGTAGGAGAATTAGATGATTAGAAAGAATTTCAGTGGGAAGAACAATTGCCCACAACTGAAAAACCTCATATAGAGAAAATCATTGAACAAAGAGATGGAAAAAAGACTAGGAGGAAGACATATCCTGAATACTTAGTGAAGTGGAAAGATCATCCAATGGAAGATGGAAGATGGGTCACATAACTTGATATTTTGAAGCATGGAAAAACAATACTGGAGCTCATGGACAAGAGTCCATGAAAATTTTAACCAGAGGAGTATGATGCAAGAGCATTTCCTTCAAAGTCAAAGATGCAAGCATGGAGGCAAAGCTATGACATCTCAGCATGGCAGAGTTTCAAATCAACATTTAACTCAGAAGTAAATCGAGTTGTTGAGATATTTTTGGAAACAACATTTTTTTAAATATGCAGTGTTTGTAAAGTCGTATAGGACAGTAAGGGGTTGCAGATATAGAGTGTTGACTCTTATATAGAAATAAACGTTATCTATTGTAATAGGACAAAGTAGGTAACTGCTAAGAGTTGACAAGATAGGTTGCAGACAGGACGAGAGAGCTCATGGAGCCAACCCTTAGATATTTTGTTGCTATATTGTAATAGAAGAGAGGGATAGAGATAGAATAGAGATTAGTAGAGCAAAATAGAGTAGAAGAAAGACGTAGTGGAGAACTGCAATATATGTAACTTGCTTCATGACTGAATAGAACATACAAAATTGTCCCAAATCTTGGACTGTGTTCATTTTAATGTTTGATTGAATGAATGTTGCATTATGTGTATGTCGTTTAGTTCATTTAGTTCATGTATGATTTTTAGAGAAGTTGATCATATGAGTTCGTGATGAAATTGGATAAGTTTCAATTGTTTCTCTTCTGAAACTTGTATGCAAGGTGTGCATCTCGAACGCAAGGAGTGCATTGACTGAGTCTCATACTGACTCAAAAGAGTTTAGAAAGAGAGCAAAGGAAACTTAGACCATGTGGAAGGAGTGCACAATGCCAAGAAGTGACCATGCGTCAAAGAACTAGAACAGAGGAACGCCAGGAGGGAAAGAATAATTTATTTTCAAGAAATCCTTTGAATTGAGTTATCGAAATCCGTGAATGCAAGGAGTGCGTGGGAAGTCAGAATCATTTAAGGATCAAGCTCAAAAGGAATAGCACTTTCATAAGTGTTGATGAGATCCAAGAATCAGACTCGTAGGAGGATAAAAGGTTGAACCCTTTGAAGACTGATAAATCTTGTAAGTCAGAGGAAATCAAAAGCTCAGGAGGAGGAACGACAATGGTTGTTGGATCATAGTGAAAAGGATAAAAAATCATTTGATAAGAGCAAGGTGCATGAGCCTTAGAGCTTCGCACATGTAGGAGAGAGAACTTACAAAAATTCCTAAGTCCTGAAGTAGTTTGGGACTTCCCATTGTCAAGGAAGACAGGTGGCACAAGATCCAAAGATCTGGAAGTTTGTGGACAAAGAGGAGGTGAAATAGCTGAAGTAGGATCCTGATCGTTGATCACCAGGAGATACGTGTCAACAGAACAACAACTTCGGGAAATCTACTCCAGAGTTTTTCAGTTGAGACTTGAAACTTCCAAAGTGCGAATAGTCGAAGAGCCGAGAGTCATCAATCTGTGAGTGGACACTTGTCAACAAATCATGAGCTCCAGGTAAATTGCATTGGGGTTTTAGTTGAGAGGTGAGATTACTTAACCTCGAAAAGCTAGAGTATATCTGGATCGTTCAATCTAAAGGGACATGTGGCGACAGATCGTGGACTTCGGGGAAAGTCCCAAAGTAACTCATAGTCTTCAAATTAGAAGAGACGTGGCATAAATCTGTGAACTCTGGGTAAAGTCCCGAAGTAAGCCTTAACCGTCTGATTCAATAGGATGCGTGGCAGAATCCCATGTACTTAGAGGGGAAGTGAAGTTTGATGTTTGAGATCTCAGAAGTCCGGAGACTCGAAGGAGATATCGACCTTTGATCGAGAGAGGGGTCGTAGGACTGTTGATTTAGTTGAAAGTTCAAACACCCAAAGTAGAAGCAGGGCCATTGATTGAGGATGACAAGTGTCCACATATCATCAAATCTGGAAGATTGACATATGGAGGAAAGAAGGGTTTGAGACTTGGAAAGTTCGAAGTCCAGAATCACGAAGGAGATCACATCTGTTGATTCAAGAGGGGAAGATCTGGTTTGTAGATTTGGAAAGGGAAGATCTGAACCATTAGTTCAAAAAACACCGTCAATATTGTGAGATCGACGGTCCCGTAGAATTTCAGGGACATGAGTTGCATGAAATTTAAAACGTTGAGGGTGGGCCACAATCTAGACCATGGTTTTGGCAAGAGGACATGTGGAGGCTCAAGGAGAATTGTGGGCCGAAAAGTAGTTTGATATCAAATCACCTTTGGCCGCGCCTGCAATTATGTGGTCACATGAGGTCATTGCCCAAGGTCATATCAAGAGGGGGCTTATCAGAAAAGGAGCTAACACCCAGTACTATGAGATTTCGTAGAAGAGTGAGAGGGAAGGTTGTGGGTACCATAAGACCTGTACCAGGAAGCCGAAAGGGCCTGTGTTTAGATACAGAAAAAGACCACTAAGATTTCAGAGGGTCATTTGACTCAAGAATTAGAGATCCTTGACAGGGTGTTCGTGTAGCCCTATGGGGGAGTAGGGGGGCTGCATCACATTTTCACTTGTTTCTATCCTTTGCCTCATTTTCTCTTGCATTTCAAGCCCCATCCCCAAAGAAGGTGTGCTTAAGTGTGTCCATGTTCTTCACATCATTGTTTTTTCATAGGTATTTTCCATGCACATGGAACATAGTTGCATGCCTCATGACACTCATCTTGTCCATTGTATTATGACATTCTTTTATCATTTTTCAATCTTTCCAATATAAAAACAAGATGTAAATTATTTATACAAAAAGAGAGGGGGGAATAATTGAGATATTTATGTCCATATATTAATATAGTAACCATCAGTCAATGTCACCCTTAAACAAAGAAACCTCTTTAAGTCTCTTATCTATGTAGTTGGTTTAGTATTAAATTAGGATTTACACCATGATTGTATGTTTTCTTTCAAACTCCTTCAATCGGTTACTCTTCTAATATTTATGGAGTATGCCATAATGCCTCTTGTGCTGATGGTTTATATCATTGGTTTCTTTTGGTGTTAGTTTCTAACCAGGACATCATTGTGTTGTGCTAATGTTCATGGGATGTTCTATGTTGATAACCCTATGTCAACCATTCCTCATCCATTCCTCATTTGTCCTAATCATCCATATCATCCTTCCCTGTATCAAATTGTTTTTTAGTTTATCATATTATTTGATGTGTTTTCTTGTGTTAGTGTGTAAGGACACATCATTGTCTTCTCATTGAAGAGTCTTCTCCTATTGAATATAACACATTTCTCCAGGAGATAGACTTAGAGATTGGCAACACCTTGTAACTTATTTTTATCATTGATAGGCTACCTTGCACTAAACAAATGACATTCATAATTGGTCACTAATTTAGTTGTTTCCCCTATGTTCAATAACAATTCCTTTATTTACATAATGGGATTAATGTTGTACCTTGGATTCCATCTTCCTCATTGATGGAATGTCTCACCTCTAACAATGATTTTCATTAATGATTACTTCTTAGAGGGTATGTCTCATGTGTTATTTTCCTATGGTGAATTTTAAAGTTGTACTCAATGGTCTATTCTCTGCAGTTATTGTCCAATACCTCAAATTAAGTCATGTTCATGTTGGTTGATGGGGAATTTCTTAACATCCTCCTTTCAGTAGATCTCTTCCTATTGACTTTCACTCATTACTCTAGGAATGCGATTTAGAGACCTTTATAATACCTTGGTGCTTGTAGACATCAATGGTAGGTTTCCTCATGATTGAAAGTGGGTATTCATTGATGACCCCTGATCGATTGATTATATAGGTGTTTGAATTCAAAACATTTATTCACATGGTGTATAATCATACATTGTGATGGATTTGGATTTTTTACCTTGGGGTTTGGTGATATCTCTACGATGTTCTCTCCTGAGTTTGTTATATAATGTCGCTACCTTGTAATACATTAGTACATGAAGGACCTATTTTATCTTTTCACAACTCCAATTGTTCTTCTAATACAATGAGACATAGATCCACTTTGTGTCTACTCATGGTTACACTTCTTTTTTGACATGGATCCATTGTGTATTCTTAATGGCCATGATTTTTCACTCTATTTACTTCATGGATCCGTAATGTACTTGAATTGGTAGCCATGCTTATTTTCTACCTAAGCATGGGTATGCCCACCTCAACAAAGTGAGTTGTCTAAGGTCTAAGGTGAGGTGTAGATATATTGAGGATACAATGGATCCGAGGGATCCTAGGGATTAGTTAGTGGAGAGATTTTAGGATCTGAACCAATTCTGGTATCAAAATCCTTTAGTTATAAATATTGTAAGCCTAAGGGAATTAGGGGGTTGAGTTAGACAGAGAAAGATAATATGTTAAGCCCTAATATTGGCTCATTACCCCTTAATTGGGGCATATTATATTATTAATGTTATTTTATTTATGTCGGCTTTAGGCCATTAGTTTTAATTATACTTCCTAGTCTCTTATATATACCAAGGAGACATTTTCATTTTGAATCATCTGGTACTTGAACATTTAAGTGGGGTAAAAGGAGGTTGTCCCCTCGAAGAGGCTTATTATCTGAAATTATCTCTTTTTCAAGGCATTGAGTACTTTTTTTGAGGTTTTTCTATGTTATATTGGTATTTGGTTCTTAACATATGGTATCAGAGCTCAAGGTCTTGGGGTTTCGCTGCTACATCTGAGACACCTTGGAATTTTCACTATAATTTTTTTTCTACAACATTTCAGAAGAAATGGCTAGGAGGATATTTAGAAGACAGATCAAGGTACGTTGGGTTCAAAATTTAGCTCCTGAGGCCTTGTACTTTCATAGATACAGCCTGTACAAGATAGGGTTCTGGAATCATCCTGAAATGATTCATTGCGGAATTTTCGCTATAAAAATGTTTCCATAATGTTTTAGACCCTGAAATTCAAATTCTGTATATAGAAACTAGTGAGGTATCTGTGGTAAAAATTTCAGCTTCTGGGTCATCTCAAATTTGTATATACACCATGTGTAATATAGGGTATCTGACTAGTCCTATTGACTAGTCTCAAGAAGGTGTTCCAAGTAAAAAAATCATAACTTCTTCCTAGAGTATCCAAATTGAGTGGGACTGGTTTCATTGGATTGTGGACAATCTGTAGTATTTCTGGTGCGAGTTTCAGAATTTTATATCAATTATTTTGTGCAGGGCACGCTATAAAAGTGAGATCTCCTAGAAAGGAAAAAAATTGGCAAGTTGTGGGGAAGTTACTGTAAATTCCACTTGACACATCCAATTTTGATAAGACTTGTGGCATTGTAGAGAAGAAATATCAGAGAATTACATAAAAGAAAGTTTCATACCCAGAAGGGATGAAACTTGGGAGATACAACAGAAGAAATATTGTCTAGCAGAACCACCTCAAAATCAAGGTTCAAAAGTGATACTTGGCTAACATGCCACCAAAAAAGGGAACTTCTGCACCAACTAAGCCTCTAGAAAATCCTACTTGGACTCTTGATGAAGGTGAAGAAATGCGTAGGGACATAAGTAAACTACAAAAGAAGATGGATTCAATGGAAGCTAAGTTGGATACTTAGATGGATTCAATGGAAGCCAAGTTGGATACTAAGATGGATGGTTTAAAAGGGGAGATCATGGAAGTATTGAAAATTTTCGTAACAAAGAAAGCACCTGAAAGTGAAAATTCATCCCATGAAATTCATGATGAGGACACAAGGAAGGTGAATCAAGAATGGAGAAACTCCAACTTTGGTTTGAAGACCAACCACGTTCCTA